>WNWK01013890.1:0-53519 GCA_009830355.1 Cherax destructor | reverse complement strand
TGGCTCCACTGAACCTTCCCAGCATAAACATGCAATTCTGCCCTTACCATACACCATACAAAACCCATGAATGGAACAGTACTAGAACAGAGTGCAGAGGTTACTAGAAAACAGTTTAACCACATCCCCATACTGAAGGGTGTAACCATTAACTACTTTAGTGGTTATCAACATAATACATTTTTACAATGCAAGGACTACACACAAAGCCCACTGTGAAAGCCAGCACCGACAGGCCTGTGCCTCCGCTGCGGTAAATCCAGCAGGCAACTGGTACTCCAGGATGGCATCTTCCTGTCAGGAGATGAGAGTAGAGCCAAACCCAGAGCAGTCAGGTATTCCCGGACAGGCCCCCATGTTATGTTATTTTCCCTTATTTATCATCAAGGTTCTATATGTACTAGCATAGGGTATTTACTTAAAAGGTCTTAGGGTAAAAGGAGGACATTATTAGACTAAAAGATACTTACTCAGGTTAGCTGCTGCATCTGAAAACTTATTGGTCCTTTTTCATTCCTCTCAAAGGTTATTTAAACCAACATTATAAAAATAGAGCTATATTAAGAAGTATATACATATAATGTACAGGTCTCCACTCCTAAACATATAAACAGCCTTACCCAAAGCACATGGCTCAGCTGCCACCTTCAACTCTCTTTTTCTCAACATTTCTTAACCCTCCAGTGTCTTGATACACTGAAGATCACAGAATGTCATGGTAACATCGATCTACAACCCTCCCTATTACCTTTTGGGCTCTCATTCAGCCCTGAAGCCAAGTTAAGATAAGCACCAACAACAACAGCTCACTCTAGCAGCCATTGTCCTCCAGGAAGCATTGTGGGAAAACAAAAACCTCTCTCTAAGCTCCTCCCCCTCAAAACATACACATCACTTTGCAAATCTCCACATGTACTCTCAATATATCTTATGTTATTACAATGAGACATGCAACTATATTTTAATTAGTTAATAAAATGTGTGCATTATTTATATAACCTATTATATTGAGAAAATCAGTCAAATGAGCCCCCAAGCTTCTAAGGCTGGCCAAGCCTTTTAAACTCTCCTGAGCAGTACTGCTGATTAATTCAATATAATTAGGCATTCATGTTATTTAATTACAACAATACATGCTGGGTTCCAATAGCCCCCATAACAAGTCCATAATACCCCATAACATCGTGTAGCGACATTTACTCGTGTAGCGTAATGTACCAGACCTGTCCGCTTGCCCCGCGCAAGCGCGGTGAGGTGGACAGGACGCCAGTCAAGCATTACCCAGCGCGCTCTTTCAAACATTCACAATACTTTTGTTGTGTTTATTGCTGGTTCAGTGATTGTCACTGTGAAATAAGTCACCATGGGTCCAAAGAAGCTTCACAAGTCGATAAAGGCTATAGCACCAGCCGGTGATAGTGTAGCAATGGAAATAAGTCACTCTGTCTTGACTTTTTTGGGTTATCCTAGGTTTTCTACACATATGCTGCTATGTATGATAATCTATGTATAACTGGATTTGTGTATACCTGAATAAACTTACTTAAGTAAGTTAAGTGATTAATCGATAGAAAATGACGACACAAAACTTAACTTCTGCAATGTTGTTTGAGATTATATAGGGACACTGAGAAGAGCACAGTCCTCTGCCACCATCTCTCCAAGGTAAGTGAAAGTATTTCTTATTTATATAAGTGTGAATATTTCTTATTTATAAGTTAAAGTGTAAATATTTCTTATTTATAAATAAAAGTGTAAATGTTTCTTAGTTATAAATTATGCACATTGTTTTGTGTGAATAGTGATGGCCAGCTGCTGCCACCCACCACGGCTTATGGTCAGGGGCCCTTATACCCAACAACAACAAACACACTACCACCAGTCTTACATTGTAATGACATATTTTATTCATTCTAGAGTTTATATCATGTTTCTATGTTATTAATATTGTTTATTATGTCATATTAGATGAACTGTGCTGGATAAATAAGCTTTAGAGTTGATATTATTGTCATATTGAAGGACTATTTTGTCCTGCCTCCAAACAAACTCTCATACGCCAACAAGAGTCTTCAATAAAGGTAAAACTGATTTAACTGTTCATTTGTCCATTATAATTAGTGCTTTATATTTATTTCTCATTGTTTTCTGTATGTAAAACTATAGTATTTATTCTTTAAAAAAAATGATTTTTTGGTGAAATTTTTTGGGTGGAAACGGATTACTTGTATTTACATTATTTCTTATGGGAAATAAGGTTTCGAATTACGAATTTTTCGTTTTAAGAACTAGCTCCTGGAACGGATTAATTACATTAGTCGAGAGACCACTGTATTTGCTTGGGTTGTTCCTTGGCTTGAGGCTTGAGTTAATGCCAGGTACAACATGGGAGTCTCTCTGGGATTTATTAACAGAAAATTGGTAATGATAGCAAATTTATGATAATTTTGATAACCTATATTAAAAGTACTGAGTAATTTAAAGGTTCCATTGTATTTAAACTCTTAAAAGTTTAAATGCCATAGCCATTTATATCTGCTGTGCTGGTGAAACAGGCTGTGCAAGCTGTGCAGATGAAACAGACTGTGCAAGCTATGCATGTGAAACAGGCTGTGCAAGCTGTGCAGGTGAAACAGGCTATGCAATCTGTGCAAATCTGTGCAGGTGAAACAGGCTGTGCAGTCTGTGCAGGTGAAACAGGTTGTGCAGTCTGTACCAATCTGTGCAGGTGAAACAGGCTGTGCAAGCTGTGCAGGTGAAACAAGCTGTGCAAGCTGTGCAGGTGAAACAGGCTGTGCAATCTTTGCAGGTGAAACAGGCTGTGCAATCTGTACCAATCTGTGCAGGTGAAACAGGCTGTGCAGGTGAAATAGGCTGTGCAAGCTGTGCAGGTGAAAGAAGCTGTGCAAGCTGTGTAGGTGAAACAGGCTGTGCAATCTGTGCAAGTGAAACAGGCGGTGCAATCTGTGCCAATCTGTGCAGGTGAAACAGGCTGTGCAAGCTGTGCAGGTGAAACAGGCTGTGCAAGCTGTGCAGGTGAAACAGGTTGTGCAAGCTGTGCAGGTGAAACAGGCTGTGCAAGCTGTGCAGGTGAAACAGGCTGTGCAAGCTGTCCAGGTGAAACAGGCTGTGCAAGCTGTGCAGGTGAAACGGGCTGTGCAAGCTGTGCAGGTGAAACGGGCTGTGCAAGCTGTGCAGGTGAAACAGGCTGTGCAAGCTGTGCAGGTGAAACAGGCTGTGCCAGCTGTGCAGGTGAAACAGGCTGTGCAAGCTGTGCCAATCTGTGCAGGTGAAACAGGCTGTGCAGTCTGTGCCAATCTGTGCAGGTGAAACAGGCTTTGTTAGCTGTGCAGGTGAAATGGGCTGCGCAAGCTGTGCAGGTGAAACAGGCTGGGCAAGCTGTGCAGGTGAAACAGGCTGTGCAATCTGTTCCAACAGGCCCCTGGCTGTCTTCAAGCAGGCACTAGACAGGCACCTAAAGTCGGTACCTGACCAGCCAGGCTGTGGTTCGAATGTTGGACTGTGTGCGGCCAGCAGTAACAGCCTGGTTGATCAGGCTCTTGTCCAACAGGAGGCCTGGTCACGGACCGGGCCGCGGGGGCGTTGACCCCTGGAATTCTCTCCAGGTAGACTCCAGGTAGCAGGTGAGACAGGCTGTGCAATCTATGCAGGTGAAACAGGCTGTGTAGGTGAAATAGGCTGTGCAAGCTGTGCAGGTGAAACAAGCTGTGCAGGTGAAACAGGCTGTGCAGGTGAAGCAAGCTGTGCAAGCTGTATAGGTGAAACAGCCTGTACAAATCTGGGCAGGTGAAACAGGCTGTGCAAGCTATGCAGGTGAAACAGGCTGTACAAGCTATGCAGGTTAAACAGGCTGTACAGGTGAAACAGGCTGTGCAGGTGAAACAGGCTGTGCAAGCTGTATAGGTGAAACAGGCTGTGCAATCTCTGCAGGTGAAACAGGCTGTGCAAGCTATGCATGTGAAACAGGCTGTGCAAGCTGTGCAGTTGAAACAGGCTGTGCAGTTGAAACAGGCTGTGCAGTTGAAACAGGATGTGCAGGTGAAACAGGCTGTGCAAGTTGTGCAGGTGAAATAGGCTGTGCAAGCTGTGCAGGTGAAATAGGCTGTGCAAGCTGTGCAGGTGAAATAGGCTGTGCAAGCTGTGTAGGTGAAACAGGCTGTGCAAGCTGTGTAGGTGAAACAGGCTGTGCAAGCTGTGCAGTTGAAACAGGCTGTGCAGTTGAAACAGGCTGTGCAGTTGAAACAGGCTGTGCAGGTGAAACAGGCTGTGCAAGTTGTGCAGGTGAAATAGGCTGTGCAAGCTGTGCAGGTGAAATAGGCTGTGCAAGCTGTGCAGGTGAAATAGGCTGTGCAAGCTGCGCCAATCTGTGCAGGTGAAACAGGCTGTGCAATGTGCCAATCTGTGCAGGTGAAACAGGCTGTGCAAGCTGTGCAAGTGAAACAGGCTGTACAAGCTGTGCAGGCTGTGCAAGTTGTGAAACAGATTGTGCAAGCTGTATAGGTGAAACAGGCTGTGCAATCTGTGCCAATCTGTGCAGGTGAAACAGGCTGTGCAATCTGTGCCAACCTGTGCAGGTGAAACAGGCTGTGCAATCTGTGCCAATCTGTGCAGGTGAAACAGGCTGTGCAAGCTGTGCAGGTGAAACAGGCTGTGCAAGCTGTGCTGTTGAAACAGGCTGTGCAAGCTGTGCTGGTGAAACAGGCTGTGCAAATTGTGCTGGTGAAACAGGCTGTGCAAGCTGTGCAGGTGAAACAGGCTGTGCCAGGTGTGCAGGTGAAACAGGATGTACAAGCTGTGCAGGTGAAACAGGCTGTACAAGCTGTGCAGGTGAAACAGGCTGTGCAAGCTGTGCAGGTGAAACAGGCTGTGCAAGTTGGGCCGGCAGAGCAGGCTGTGCAAGTTGTGCCGGCAGAGCAGGCTGTGCAAGTTGTGCCGGCAGAGCAGGCTGTGCAAGTTGTGCCGGCAGAGCAGGCTGTGCAAGTTGTGCCGGCAGAGCAGGCTGTGCAAGTTGTGCCGGCAGAGCAGGCTGTGCAAGTTGTGCCGGCAGAGCAGGCTGTGCAAGTTGTGCCGGCAGAGCAGGCTGTGCAAGTTGTGCCGGCAGAACAGGCTGTGCAGTTGTGCCGGCAGAGCAGGCTGTGAGTGCCGGCAGAACAGGCTGTGCAGGTTGTGCCGGCAGAGCAGGCTGTGCAAGTTGTGCCGGCAGAACAGGCTGTGCAGGTTGTGCCGGCAGAACAGGCTGTGCAGGTTGTGCCGGCAGAACAGGCTGTGCAGGTTGTGCCGGCAGAACAGGCTGTGCAGGTTGTGCCGGCAGAACAGGCTGTGCAGGTTGTGCCGGCAGAACAGGCTGTGCAGGTTGTGCCGGCAGAACAGGCTGTGCAGGTTGTGCCGGCAGAACAGGCTGTGCAGGTTGTGCCGGCAGAACAGGCTGTGCAGGTTGTGCCGGCAGAACAGGCTGTGCAGGTTGTGCCGGCAGAACAGGCTGTGCAGGTTGTGTCGGCAGAACAGGCTGTGCAGGTTGTGTCGGCAGAACAGGCTGTGCAAGTTGTGCCGGCAGAACAGGCTGCACAATTTTTATGATATAGCTGTGACTGGTTTTTAGAGATTTTTTTTTCCTTTCAGCCTGACCTGGGGTCAGGGTTTTCTGCTTGTTGCCAGTTCAAACAGTGTTGCCATTGATAGCCCACACACCCACATGTTCATCACAGTCTGGTTGAGCTGGCACTTTGCAGAGGTAGTGATACAGTTTCCTATGAAATCTTCTAAACTTGTTCTGGCAATATTTATGTTACCTGCTGGTAGCAGGTGGAATTGTCTTGGCCCATGGATGTTGAGGTCTTCTCTTATTGTGCTCGTGGTGCTCCTGCTTTTCGCTGGGACTGTTGCACTCCTTGCTATATCTCGTGCCAGTACATGTTTATGGTGGTGTGTGGCTTTTGAGACCAGGCCCTCAGGTATCTTCCTTGTATGTGTTTTCAGGCATCTCTTCTTTGTTCCAGAGAAGAGTACATGTTCCTTCTAAGTAGGTTGAGGAACTCCAAGCAGTTTTTAAATGCTTTAACTCTATCTATTCCATAACTAAACAACAATTGAAAAATCATTTTCCTGTGGGAGTGACATAAAGAATGAACCATATTCACCATCATTCATTCAATAGCCATCTTGCCTGAAGTGTGTACAATCTGCTCAGCATAGATAGCAAGTCTTCACCACTTGTAGCATTAAATGACCCATATTGGTTTAGTCCTTCCCATAACTATAATAACAATCTTGCCTGGTGGTGATGCAGTTGAACTTGGTTTATTATGTTGAAAACTTATTGACTACACAAACATCATAAGGACTTACACCACCAGTCATGGATACTTCAGTCTTAATATAAGGATTAAAATAAACTATGTATGTATACCGAGATACAGTGGACCCGAGTTTCGTAAACCCCGGAAATCGTGCAATTATGTAAGTATAATATTGTAAGTGCTTGTGGAAGAGTATTTTTGGGGGTCTGAAATAGATTAACCTACGTGACATTTTTCCTTAAGGGAGTAAATTCGTTCGGTAATGGCACTTGAGCAGACTTAAGGAGTGAAGTTTTACGAAACTCGGGGGTCCACTGTACAGAGTACATCCCTGTAAGTGTATAAACTCCACTATTCTCATTGCACACACTGCAAGGAATGTGCTTCTCAGAATGTACACAATGACTTAGTGTCATAATTAAAACATTTATTAATTTTAATGTAAATTTTATTTGGAGCACCAGTAGTGTGAAGTGGAAGTGGAATAATTTAAATATATGTACATTATATATCTTCTGTATATAAATTTATTAACATTATGACACAGATTCATTTGCATGTACACTACAAGGTTGACATACACATAAAGAAATCGTACATACATTCAAAATATATTTATAATTCGGCTTTAGAATAAAAGAAGGCTTTTTCCTTTTTTACGGAGTTTCTAAATTTAATTTGCAGCTTGGCTGTAGTTTTCAGCTTCAATTGTTCAGGAACACTAACCTGAAAATACAGGTAATAATTGTCATCTCTGAAAGTCAGTCTCTCTGTCTTATGGAAAGCTTATTGTGTAATAAGACATGCACAGTGTTAGGATAGTTTAATAAGCAAACATTTTGCCATAAATAGCTTCTTT
Source organism: Cherax destructor (assembly GCA_009830355.1). Classification (NCBI taxonomy): domain Eukaryota; kingdom Metazoa; phylum Arthropoda; class Malacostraca; order Decapoda; family Parastacidae; genus Cherax; species Cherax destructor. The sequence goes on along the minus strand of WNWK01013890.1, from coordinate 46,343 downwards.
AGGGCTGAGGAAGCCATTTGTGGTTAAATGTTCCCTCGTTAAAATATGCTAATGTTGTGCATGTGCCTTATTTCAGATTTGTTGCTACTGTATACCATATCTTAGACAGCTTTCTATTGAGATTGTACTTTTATCTTGTCTCTTTTGGTTCATATTATATCCGACACCTAGTTTTTGTATACAGCTATTACCAAATAATATATCTAGAGTTAGGTGTGAGTAGCACCTACCTAGCATGGACACCTGTATTTCAGATACAACTACCGGAATTAGGTTTGAGTAAGATGTGTCTAGCATGCACAAGTAGGCGTACTGTAGAGCTGATCTTTTCTTAGCGTATTTATCGTAAGATGCAACATGACTGATTGATGATAAACTCTAGTCTTTCTAGAAATGTTTATTACAGTTGGTATCACAAGGTTTTGTGTGATTGGTGGACAATGACACTAAAAGTCTGTGGACTCTTCTTCACCGCCTGAGAATACCAAGATGGTACCATTTTGCTGCACAGTTGGGGAATCTTTTGATTCATTAGTCTTAATGGAATTAGATTCACATGTCAGTGTTTTGAGAACCTCTGATGTTTTTTCTGCAAATATAGTTTTCTTCACAGTTGGGGAATCTTTTGATCCATCAGGCTTAATGGAATTAGATTCACTTGTCAGGGTTTTAAGAACCTCTGATGTTTTATCTCCAAATGTGGTATTAAATTGAGTATTTTTAAATTTTGTTAGTGGCATTACACTGTTCAAACCATAGACTGGTGGTGTATCAGAGGGTGGTTTGGGCAATGGTTGTTCTTTCTGGGCTTCCCAGTTGGAAGTCTGGAGCTCCCAGTTTGAGCCTCGGATACTGGGGGTGCATGAAAGGAGATCGTATGTGCTGTTCTTGTTTGAAGAGGAAGTCAACATGTCTTGTATACCACCTCGAGCAGCAATATTGATTTCCTCAATTTCCTTCCTGTACTTGTTAGCCTTATCATAGTTACCAGTTTCTTCCAGCAGTGTTGCCATGTTTCCAGACATAAGAAGGTACATGTATCCTTGAGGATATACACGATATTTGTTTGAAGCTCGTGCCATAGCCAAGAAGTGTTTGGCAAACATGGAGAGGAGAGGCCCTGCACGCAGATCCTTCACACTTTTGACCTTTTTATCGAGTCTGATGGTGGAATGTCGTCTTTTAGGGCCTTCAGAACTCTTTGTTGCTGCTCTCTTACGCTCCTTTCGCAGTGCATGTAGTTTCTCCTGGAAAACGTTAATAATTTTTTACATTTTGCGTTTCAAGTTTCATGTAGTTGTATCAGTATAATACAGTCATGTAATCAATTCAAAATATTAGAAAATGTCTCCCTGAAGAGGGGAAGGTGAGGTGTTTCAGTATCAGACAAGTGTCATTATATTAATGGTATACAATATTGATAAGTTGATGAATAAGAGGAGGGGCTTCCTCTGTGCTGGTGAAGGGCTCTTGGTTCAAGGAATTGGAGCTACTCTCCCCTTCCTCAGATTAATCTTGATTACTACCCATTCTTCAGGTGCTGTGTGGCCCTTATGAGTTTAGTGCTTCCCATGAATATAATCATAATGAAAGATATCGGGTGAGTAATTTTATTACTGCATTTCACTACTTTAAATGTGTATATTACAGCTGGATCCATTGACTTTATATATACTGTATACCAGAAAATGTGGGTATAGAAGAGTGGGTGTGGGTAGGAAGAGAAGTGATTAGTGGAAGGAGGTAAAGAGAGTGGTAAGTTAGAAAAATTAAGCATATGAGAGGTTTTTACAAGGTAGAAGTGATACACAGAAGGTGGAGTATATGGACAGTAAATGAGAAGTTAAAAGAATGGTGAGGGATTGCAAAAATGAGACCCAGTAAGTGGGTGAGGCTTTATTAGGAATTTTTTTTGAGAATAAGTTTTGGAGGGTGGCTAATAAGTTGAGAAAGCCTAGGGAACAAATGGATTTAGTAGTTAAAAAAAGAAAAAAAAAAAGAGGGGAGATGTTAGGTGGGAAGGTGGTGGTACTGGGAAGCTGGAGTTATTAAATGTTGTTGAAGAGAAGCAGTGATTTCTTGTATTGTGCGGAGAATAATGAGGAGCCAGATGTGAGTGTGGGGAAGGTGTGTAAGATTGTAGGTAGAATGAAAGTGGATAGATGTGATCAAGACAGAAGTGCCAAAAGTAAGTTGAGATGTAGTTTTGGAATAGTTTGTCACATTTATAGATTTAGAAAAAGCATATCATTGGTTGGATAGGGAAGGAGAGTGACATGTTCCAAATACAGTGGAACCCCGGTTAACAAAAAAAATTAATTGCAGAAGCCTGCTCAAGTGCCATTACCGAACGAATTTACTTCCTTAATAAAAAATGTCATATAGGTTAGTCTATTTCAGACCCCCAAAAATACACTTCCACAAGCACTTAAAATATTATACTTACATAATTGCACGATTTCCGTGGTGTTCGTTAACCGGGGTTCCACTGTACAGTGGACCCCCGGTTTTCGTGATTTTTTCATTCCAGAATGCTGTTCAAGTGTCATTACCAAACGAATTTATTCCCATAAGGAATAATGTAAATTAGACTTGTCCTTTTAGACCCCAAAAATACACTTACAAAAGCACTTACAAAAATACACTTACATAATTGTTCGAGTTTGGAGCATCACGAACACCGGGGTCCACTGTATATGGAATAGGTTATCTAAAGCAATAGAGTTTTTATATGGTTAGCGAAGCTTAGGTCTGAAGGAAAGAAAGTTATTTTTCAGTAAAAGTTGTCCTTAAGGCAGTAATGAGTGGTGTCATCATGGGTGTTGTAACATATTTAAAAATGGGGTTATAAAACAAGTGAAATGTTAGGGTGTTAGGGAGAGGTATGGGATTAAAAGACAATGAATTTAATAGAGAATGGGAGTTGTTATAGATACATTTTTCTGATGACACAGAACTTTTGGAAAATTCTGAAGAAAAATTGCAAAGGTTGATGGAAGAATTTGGGAGTGTGTATAAAAGAAGGAAATTGAAAGTGACCATAGGAAAGAGCAAGGTGATGAAAGTAAACAGAAATCTAAGCATTCAAAGACTGGATATCAGGTGGGACGAACTGGACTTTTCAGCAATGGGTCTATGAAAGATGAGGTCAGCCATAGAACTGATGAGGGGAAAAAGGGGTTGGTGCATTGAGATATCTGTGGACAGAAAGATCTTGATATTCAAGAACCTTATCTATGGAGGCAAAAAATGGGGATGTACCAAAATATAGTGGTACCAACACTGTTGTATGAATGTGAGGCAGGGGTTTCAAACACTGGAGTGAGGAGGAGGAGGCTGGAGACAGTAGAGATGTGTTTGAGTACAATATTTGGTGTGAATATTATGCAGAAAATTCAAAGCTTGGAGATAAGGTGCTGGATTATCAAATGTATAATTGAGAGAGCTGAGAAGGGTTATTAAGGTGCATTGGTCATTTAGAGTGAATGAAGCATAATAGAATGAGTAGGAGTGCATAAATCAGGGGTAGAGGGGAGGGATTACCTGGAGAGAATTCCAGGGGTCAACGCCCCCGTGGCCCGGTCTGTGACCAGGCCTCCTGTTGGACCAGAGCCTGATCAACCAGGCTGTTACTGCTGGCCGCACGCAGTCCAACGTACGAACCACAGCCCGGCTGATCAGGTACTGACTTGAGGTGCCTGTCCAGTGCTTGCTTGAAGACAACCAGGGGTTTGTTGGTAATCCCCCTGATGTATGCTGGGAGGCAGTTGAACAATCTTGGGCCCCTGACACTTATTGTGTTGTCCCTCAACGTGCTAGTGGCACCCCTGCTCTTCATTGGGGGGATGTTACATCGCCTGCCGAGTCTTTTGCTTTCGTAGGGAGTGATTTTTGTGTGCAAGTTTTGTACTAAGCCCTCGAGAATTTTCCATGTGTATATAATAATGTATCTCTCCCGCCTGCGTTCTAGAGAGTACAGGTTTAGGAACTTCAAGCGTTCCCAGTAGTTGAGGTGGTTTATCGCACTTATGCGTGCGGTGAAGGTTCTCTGCACATTTTCAAGGTCAGCAATTTCACCTGCCTTGAAAGGTGCAGTTAGTGTGCAGCAATATTCCAGCCTAGATAGAACAAGCGATCTGTAAAGTGTCAACATGGGCTTGGCATCCCTGGTTTTGAAGGTTCTCATTATCCATCCTGTCATTTTTCGAGCAGATGCAATTGCTACTTTGTTATGGTCTTTGAAGGTGAGATCCTCTGACATGATCACTCCCAGGTCTTTGACGTTAGTTTTTCGCTCTATTGTGTGGTTGGAATTAGTTTCGTACTCCGATGAGATTTTAATTTCTTCACGTTTTCCGTATCTGAGTAATTGAAATTTCTCATCATTGAACTTCATATTGTTTTCTGCAGCCCATTTAAAGATTTGGTTTATGTCTGCTTGGAGTCATGCAGTGTCTTCAACGGTGGACACTGTCATACAGATTCGGGTGTCATCTGCAAAGGAAGACACAGCACTGTGGCTTATATCCCTGTCAATGTCTGATATGAGGATGAGGAATAGGATGGGAGCAAGTACTGTGCCTTGTGGAACAGAGCTTTTCACAGTAGCTGCCTCAGACTTTACTCTGTTGGCTACTACTCTTTGTGTTCTACATGTTAGGAAATTATAGATCCATCTACCAACTTTTCCTGTTATTCCTTTATCACGCATTTTGTGTGCTATTACACCATGGTCACACTTGTCAAAGGCTTTTGCAAAATCTGTGTATATAACATCTGCATTCTGTTTATCTTCTAGAGCATCCAGGACCTTGTCGTAGTGGTCCAGTAGTTGGGACAGACAGGAGTGGCCTGCTCTAAACCCATGCTGTCCTGGGTTGTGCAATTGATGGGTATCAAGATGGGTGGCGATCTTGCTTCTTAGAACCCTTTCAAAGATTTTTATGATGTGGGACGTTAGCGCAATTCGTCTGTAGTTCTTTGCTATTGCTTTACTGCCCCCTTTGTGGAGCGGGGCTATGTCTGTTGTTTTTAGTAGCTGCGGGACGATCCCAGTGTCCATGCTCCCTCTCCATAGGATGTTAAAAGCATGTGATAGGGGCTTCTTGCAGTTCTTGATGAACACAGAGTTCCACGAGTCTGGGCCTGGAGCGGAGTGCATGGGCATGTCATTTATTGCCTTTTCAAAGTCATTTGGCATCGTGGTGATGTCAGAAAGGCATGCGTCTGTCAAGTTCTGTGGCACTCTCATAAAAAAATCATTTAGGTTTTCGATTTTCAGTCTGGTTAGTGGCTCACTAAAGACTGAGTCATACTGGGATTTAAGTAACTCACTTATTTCCTTGCTGTCATTTGTGTAGGACCCATCCCGTTTAAATAGGGGCCCAATACTGGTTGTTGTTCTCGACTTTGATTTTGCATAGGAAAAGAAATACTTAGGGTTTCTTTCAATTTCATTTATGGCTTTTAGTTCTTCCCGTGTCTCTTGATTCCTGTAAGATTCCTTTAGTTTTAATTCGTTGTTTGCTATTTCTCTGACTAGTGTCTCCCTATGTATTTCAGAGATATTGGCCTCCTGTAGACGCTCCGTTATTCTTTGCTTTCGCCTGTATAGGGAGCGCCTCTCTCTTTCTAGTTTGCATCTTCTCCTCCTTTTCCTTAAGGGAATTTGCCTTGAGCAAACCTCAAGTACCACAGAGTTAATTTGTTCTAGACATAGGTTGGGATCCATGATGCTTAGGCAATCTTCCCAGTTTATATCATTTAGGACTTGGTTTACTTGGTCCCACCTTATGTTTTTGTTATTGAAGTTGAATTTGGAGAAAGCTCCCTCACGGCTGATCACATTTCGTTGATCTGAGGCTCCCTGCATGCATGTCTGGACCTCTATTATGTTGTGATCTGAGTATATTGTTTTTGATATGATGACATTTCGTATTAGATCATCATCGTTGGTGAAGATGAGGTCTAGCGTATTCTCTAATCTTGTGGGCTCTACTATTTGCTGGTTTAAGGTGAACTTGGTGCAGAGATTAAAAAGTTCATGCATGTGTGAATTTTCATCTGAGATGCCTCCTGGTGTTATCTCTGCTACCACATTGTTTGCAATGTTCCTCCATTTTAGGTGCCTGAGGTTGAAATCCCCCAGTAGCAAGATGTTGGGGGCAGGAGCTGGAAGATTTTCCAGACAGTGGTCAATTTTCAGAAGCTGTTCCTGGAATTGTTGGGACGTTGCATCCAGGGGCTTGTAGACAACCACGATGACCAGGTTTTGATTCTCGACCTTTATTGCTAATACTTCAAGGAGGCATTTAGTAGTTCTGAACATATAAGTGACTCTGTGATATACAGGCCAACCCCCCCTTTTTGCCTGTTCACTCTGTCACACCTGTATAGGTTGTAGCCCGGGATCCATATTTCATTGTCCAAGTGATCTCTTATGTGGGTCTCTGTGAAAGCTGCAAACATAGCATTCGACTCTGTAAGAATACCACGAATGTAAGGTACCTTGTTGTTTGTTGCTGGCTTTAGACCATGTATATTAGCAAAGATGAATGTAGTTGGATTTGTGGTATTGGTGGTATGGGGGGTGGGGGTCTTTTTTTCCTGGCTCTAATATCTGTTGTAATGGAGTGGAGGCCACCGACTGTGATTCCACTCCAGAAATGATTGCAGTTGGTGTACAATTTCTTTCATTTCCTGCCAGCTTTTTTTCCTTCCAGGCACTAAAAAACCTCTCTCTCCGGAGTGGCTGTGGCTACCCTGATTTTGCCATGGTCTGGATGTTCTGTGTCGCCTCGTACCCTTTAGGTGGTATGCCTGGCAATATAAGTTATAGCACTGTCTTTCCTGAATTGATGTGTGGCACAGTTCAGGGTGGAAAAACTTACAGGATGGGAGGTTGCATTTGCCTGTTTTCATATGGGAACAGCATTTTCTGGGGTGATCATAATTGCATGTCCCATCTGATTTCCCAGATTTTCCATGCCTGCAGATACCAAGTGCATAATATTCACATAGGCCTGGTTTCCGTTTGCCCTGGTTTTTTGTGACTGTTCCCCATTGGTGGGTGTGTTCCTGTCTCGTGTCTGTCTTCGTTACTAGTGCTAACAAGTTGGAGGGAGGAGATAAAGGTTTTGAGTGGAGGCAAGTGGTGTTTGATGACTTGCTTTGCTGAGTGATACTGAATTAATTTTCCTTATCACACAATAAGAGTAGAATTATAGCTTTAAGTAGGAATTTCTGTGTGGCATGATAGGAGGTGTGTATAGTGGACCCCCGAGTTTCGTAAAAACTTCACTCCTGAAGTCTGCTCAAGTGCCATTACCGAACGAATTTACTCCCTTAAGGAAAAATGTCAAGTAGGGTAGTCTATTTCAGACCCCCAAAAATACACTTCCACAAGCACTTACAATATTATACTTACATAATTGTACGATTTCTGGGGTTTACGAAACTCGGGGGTCCACTGTACATTGGTTCTTCACCATATTTTAACAACGTACTGATGTTGCAAACACTTATGGAAAAGTTGTCTTTTAATCTTCATACTGTACAAATGTTGTAGATGCCATTCTTGTCTTGGCAGCTGTACTAAACTAAATCATGCTGTAAACACTACATATTTTTTTTCATCAAACTGGAGAGACGTAGAATGAGGGAAGATATCATCAAGGTGTATAAGTGGATGATGGGCATAAACAAATTTGATATTAATAAAGTATTGAGGGTGTCAAACCAGGTAAGAACCAGAAATAATGGATTTAAGTTGGATAAATTTAGATTTAGAAAGGACATAGGTAAGTACTGATTTTTGAACAGTTGTGGATGCGTGGAATGGTCTTCCGAGTAGGATGATCGAGGCTAGGACCTTGGGTAGCTTTAAAAAAAGATTGGACAAATATATGAGTGGGAGGGCTGGGTTGATTGGTGTTGTGGGTATGGGAGTAAATTCTTGGGTAGTTTTGGGTAGGGGTGGTTTTGATAAGGACCTGCCTTGTATGGGTCAGTAGGCCTTCTGCAGTGTTCCTCTATTCTTATGTTCTTTTTAAATTTAGTAATGTATACTGCAGGGGTTACTAACCCCTTGCTCCCGGCATTTTAGTCGCCACTTATGACATGCATGGGTTACGGAGGAAGAATTCTGTTCCACTTCTCCATGGAGAACTTTACATATACACTGCAATAAAAAATTTCAGTGCACTTTGTGAGCCATACCATTTGTTATGATGTATGGAGTTTTATCAAGTCACAAGGTGGTAAAGTTCAACACAGAGCATAAAGTTGTCCCAATAAGAACTTGCTCTGCAACTTATCTTTGTCTGTGGAAGAATAAGATATGCAACTCTTGGGTATCTTTATTGCCAAAATGTTGCATGTTTTTTTTTTCAAGTTGCCAGTACTGTATGCCATTAATAATACAACAGTTGCCTTTGTTTACCTTGGTCATGCGATGTTCATATTCCTCCTCAGAGTCACTGTACAGCACATCCTCTCCGTCATCCACTTTTTTCTGAAAAAAGTATTTTGGTTCTGGTACAAACAGGAGATTTAACACCAAGTAATAAAAAATAATAACTTGCAATTTTGTTATTCCCACTCATTCTCTCCCCCATCACCCTCCCTCTCCCCATCTCTCTCCCCCTTACAACCCCCCCCCCACACACAACTGAAGCACCTAACCCATTAAAAAAAATGGTGGCTCAGAAGGGAAGTCAAGGGCTCAGGGAATCAGAGGAAAATGGTTCTGGTAAGGAAGAATGGATGGAAGAGCAATGTAACAATGTAAAAGGATGGAACAAGAGTGGGAGAACAAATTAGGTGAGTTTTCTGTAAAAATGGAGAGAAGGATGGAGGCAGAGCTTTCTGCGAAATTGGAAAAGAGGATGGAGGAGAAGAAGAAATGGGAGTCACAAGTCGAAGCCACAGAAGCCAGGATAAGGGCCCTAGAATGAGATAAATAGGCTGAAACAAGTTACAGGGCTGTTGCCCAGAGGAGACATAACATCTGAAGCTGGTACACCCCTACTGAACAAGGAGCCCAATGGAAAGGAAGGAGACATAACTTACGATAAGGCCCTATCAGCTCACCAAGCAGGGCCGAGGAATGAAGAGGAAGAGCAGTTGGGAGCAGGGATAGTGGTAAGGGAGAAGGTGGAGAGGGAAATAGGTCACATGCAGAGGCGCAACCATGCCACCATGAGCTACAGGAAAAAATAAGGGAGACAGTGGCCATGTACAAACACGACCCAGAGACACAGCGGGAAAGGCAATGGGAGGAGAGGGAGAAGTCAGTGTATATTCATGGGTTTCAGGAGAGCAAGGGGAGGACACACAATGAAAGACGGCAGGAAGAAAAGCAGGAGAATGAAAACATCATCAAAGAAATAGGCGAAGAGGACATAATAATAATAATATCTTTATTTACTACAAGTACATGTACATGGTATACAGGCCTAGCTGACATCAATGACATACTACTACAGTGGACCCTCGGAAATTGAACACTCCCAACTCACCCTTTTATGTAAGTTTATTATTGCAAGTGCTTTTATAGGTGTATTTTTGGGGGTCTGAAATGGACTAATCTAATTTACATCATTCCTTATGGGAATAAATTCGTTTGGTAACAGCACTTGAACAGCATTCTGGAATGAAGAATGTTCGAATAGCGAGGATCCACTGTATATACTGTACATTCCAAATGGAGTAATATGAGGCTAAGTATTTTCCCATGTTTGAAGTGTTAAAACATCTTTAAACACATCTAATACCATAAGAAACTAGTGCATAAAGTGTTAAACATTAAAAGCAATTAAAAAAAATCATATGGCATCAATAAATTGTAAAATGTTACTATCACTGGCACATTTATGCCACTTTTTTTTTATTTCAGAAAAATGAACTCTATCATACTGGAATATAGTACAGTGGTCCCCTGATTTTCGTAAAAACTTCACTTCAGAAGCCTGCTCAAGCGCCATTACCGAACGAATTTACTCCCTTAAGGAAAAATGTCACGTAGGTTAGTCTATTTCAGATCCCCAAAAATACACTTCCACAAGCACTTACAATATTATACTTACATAATTGTATGATTTCCGGGGTGTACGAAACTCGGGGACCACTGTATATATATATATATTTTTTTTCAAAATCTTTCCACAGAGACAGGATTTTCTTCTTCCAGGTTATCCCACAGTTTAAGGGTTAAAAGTTATTGCATTTATGTTTTGAAATAAAGCTGTGAATTTTGATGAACTCAGTAACTTGATCACTAAAAAAATTGAGGTTGATATAATTTTGACAAAACTGTATTAGAAAAAATTAAACTGACATTTAGAAAAAATTGTACAGTGGACCCCCGAGTAACGAGCACCCCGGAAATCGTACAATTATGTAAGTACAGTGGACCCTCAGTTTTTGTGCACCTCCAAACTCGAACAATTACAGTGGACCCCCGGTTTTCGTTATTTTTTCGTTCCAGAATGCTGTTCAAGTGCCATTACCAAACGAATTTATTCCCATTTTTTTTTATTATTATTATTAAAAGCGCTAAACCTATGTGGGTCATTCAGCGCAAGACGTGGTGAAGGCTTGATCCTCCGTCTGCTGAGCGTCAGACAGACTTGCTTCCTATTTGTACTTGCCCAGATGTTTTTTTTTTTTTTTAATTGCATCTACGATTACCTAGATGTCAGCTGCCTCAAATGTTTTATTGAAAAATGTCATTAAATTTGTCAGGCAGGAACGACCTCTTGTGAACCCGCTTATAAAAGCATTTAAAAAAATACACTTACATAAAAGGGCGTGTTTGGAGCAGGACGAACACCGGGAGTCCACTGTATGTAAGTGTATTTTAGTAAGTGCTTTGGTAAGTGTATTTTTGGGGGTCTGAAATGGCCTAATCTAATTTACATTTGTCCTTATGGGAACAAATTCGTTCGGTAACTGCACTCAAACAGCATTCTGGAAAGAATTTTCAACAAAAACCGAGGGTCCACATTATAATATAGTAAGTGCTTTTGTAAGTGTATTTTTGGGGGTCTGAAATGGACTAACCTACTTGACATTATTTCTTAAGGGAGTAAATTCGTTCGGTAATGGCACTTGAGCAGGCTTCTGGAATGAATTTTGCTCGTTACTCGGGGGTCCACTGTATTTCTTCGGTTATGACTTACTTTTTCCTGGTTAGTGATGTCTTCCCCACCTGCTAGTGTTAGTAGCATGGGATTTAACTGCTCTATACCATACGACTTCATTGTGACCAGTTTATAAAGCTCAAGGATGTCCAGTTTGGGATAGTAATCTTCTTCAGTTCTCATACGCCACATAGTGTGCATCAAGTAGATAGGTAGATTGTCCTTCATGTTACTTACTCGTGCCTGAAACAACCATTATAATAATAATAGTAATACAATAATAATCTATAATTTGATATTTTATAATTCTTGAGCACCTGTTATTTCAAGAATTTCACAAATACGCCCATGTCATTTTACATGCTATTTCATTGCTTTTTAACAAATCACTAGAAACTAGCACTTTCCCGACACTACTCAAAACAGCTAGGGTTACACCAATACACAAGGTGGTGACCCCACAGACGTAAACAACTATAGGCCAATATCAAACTTACCGTTGCTATCCAAAATCTTCGAGAAACTTGTGCACAAGAGAATATACTCATTTATAACGACGCAAAGCATACTCAACCCCTGCCAATTTGGCTTCAGAAAAAATAAAATCACTAACGATGCAATTGTAAAAATGATAGACCTGCTTTACACAGCACTGGAAAATAAGGAATATCCATTAGAACTTTTTATTGACCTAAGGAAAGCTTTCGACACAGTAAACCATGGCATCCTACTCCACAAACTTGACCACTATGGTATAAGAGGTCATGCACTTGCATACTTCAAATCCTACCTTACTAATAGGTATCAGTATGTCACCATTAAAGACAACCTCCTCGACACGACCACTTGATACTGGAGTACCACAGGGAAGTGTCCTTGGTCCCCTGCTCTTCCTCTTATACATCAATGATCTTCCCAATGTATCACAACACCTGAAACCAATACTCTTTGCTGATGACATGACTTATGTCATCTCCCACCCAAATCTTGCCACACTCAACACCATTGTTAACGACGAATTACTAAAAATATCTACATGGATGACAGCCAACAAACTTACACTTAACACTGATAAGACTTTTTATATTATGTTTGGTAACAGAGCAGGTGATGCACAATTAAACATTAAGATCAACAACACTCCTATTGCTAAACTTCTCCTTACCAACTTTAACAGGACACATGACCATAACACTAGACACAGAGCACTCCTCGATGTTCCCTGTGTCCATCTAACACTATGCAAAAACTCAATGCATATAAAAGCCCCGAAAATTTGGAATTCATTACCTGTGATTGCCAAAGAAACCCTGCCTGTACCCCAATTCAAAACGATGCTAAAAAACCACCTTCTCACCCAAACCTAAGTGCACAATATCAAACATTCCCAAAAAAGTTGATTAATCACTTAAATGTATAAACCTGATTAATCACTTAAATTTAAAAACCTGTTATGAATAATACATACTGAGCTAACTGTTACTATAACATTTACATTATAATGAGCACATAAACTGTAATTGCAATGCAACTAATTGTTTTAAATTGTTATCTCACTCAATTAATTGCATTGCTACACAATTATACTTATTTTATAAATTATCAACCATAATTTTTTACCATGTAGTCTACTATTACTTAATCTTAAGAATGCCCTCAATGGACATCATATTAGGGGCTTTTGGCATGTACACCTCATTTATACCTATGTATCATGTCTAAATAACAACATTGTATCATGTCTAAATAAACTATTATTATTATTATTATTATTACTATTATTATTATTATTATTATAAACATAATGAGGGCAAATTCCTGGGCCTTCACCTCGACAGCAACCTGAAATTCAGCACTCATATCCAACACACAACAAAGAAAGTGTCCAAAACTGTGGGGATCCTCTCTAAGATACGTTACTATGTACCACAATCAGCCCTACTCACACTATACTATTCACTCATCTATCCCTACCTCACATGCCATTTGTGCTTGGGGATCAACAGCAATTACCCACCTAAAGCCAATAATAGCCCAACAAAAAGCCGCAGTAAGAATTATCACTCAATCCAACGCTAGGCAACCCCCTTCCTCCCCACTCTTCAAAGACCTAAACTTACTCACTGTTCAGCACATTAACACTTACTACTTTGCAATCTACATTTATAGAACCATAAATTCCAACTTTAACCCTGAGCTAAAACACTTTCTTGACAGTTGTGACAGGACCCATAGACATAATACCAGACACAAACATCTCTCTGACATTCCCTGTCTCCGACTAAATCTATACAAAAATTCAATGTACAGTGGAACCCCGGTTAATGAAAAAAATTCATTGCAGAAGCCTGCTCAAGTGCCATTACCGAACGAATTTACTTCCTTAAGAAAAAATGTCATTTAGGTTAGTCTATTTCAGACCCCCAAAATTACACTTCCACAAGCACTTACAATATTATACTTACATAATTGCATGATTTCCGGGGTGTTAACCGGGGTTCCACTGTACATAAAAGGGCCCAAAATCTGGAACTCCCTGCCTGAAAACTCTAGAATTGCAGACACAACCTCCATTTTCAAAAGCACTATTAAAAAACATCTTATCTCACTTACCGGTAGCTAACCACATGAAAACTACTTTATCTTGTACATATCCACAACAAAATACACTTATTGATATCTGTGATTCCCTTAATTTGCACATGACTGTAACCAAAATTCTAATACAACTATTGCTTCATAATTCTTAAGCTAGTCATAAGTTTACCTTAGACTCTCCAGTATAGAAACTGTATCATGCCAACACGTCACCATTTCCATTAATATATAAACTAATTGTTAAATTCTTAAATTTTTGAACTACCTCAATTTTGTAAACCTAGTTAATCACTACAATTACCTAACCTTAATACCAGTACATATAATCATTGTGTCACTATAGAGTAAGATCTAGTATAAGACTGCCTGAAATGCCTAGGCATACCTCGACATATTATTGGCCTTCTTGTAATAAATAATTCATAAAATGTATAAATAACATAATATGTAAACCCCACTTTGTAATATTATCAGAAATAAAGTTGATTGATTGACTGATATAAATACGATAACCAAGAATTGAAAATGACATACAGTAGGCCCTCATTTAGCACGGTAGTTAGGTTCCTGAAAACGTCGTGTTAGCTAAAATCGTGTTAGATAATTAAAAGAACTTATGGGAAAAATAGGGTTACGTTCCTGAGAGTCCCCAAAAAGCCAAACAAGTGTTTTTTAGACCAACAGATCTTACAAATATAAAAGAGAATATGTAATTGTAGTTCATTATTGTGATGTATTATGTTGTTTTTACTGCTTAAGACTACAAATGTAACAGAAATAATAGTATTTACCTTAAATTGTGGGTGCTGATGTTTGTGGATGATTGTGAAGAGAGTGGAGTTAGTGTGGCCCTACTGGGCTGAGGTGGATATTAGAGATTTGGAACTGAAGTCGAGGTTGTACTGAGTGTCTCTAAGCAATAAAGTCTTTCAGTAGTCAGTCAAGTCATTCATAAGTCAGTCAAGACTTTCAGTAGTCAGTCAAGACATTCATAAGTCAGTCAGTCAGTCAAGATTCAGTGAGTCATGTCAGTCAGTCAAGACATTCAGTAGTCAGTCATCGAGTCGAAGATCAGTAAGTTCGTCGAGTCAGTCAAGACATTCAGTAAGTCAGTCAGTCAGTCAAGACATTCAGTAAGTCAGTCAGTCAGTCAAGACATTCAGTAAGTCAGTCCAGTCAGTCAGTCAAGACATTCAGTAAGTCAGTCAGTCAGTCAGTCAAGACATTCAGTAAGTCAGTCAGTCAGTCAGTCAAGACATTCAGTAAGTCAGTCAGTCAGTCAAGACATTCAGTAAGTCAGTCAGTCAGTCAAGACATTCAGTAAGTCAGTCAGTCAGTCAAGACATTCAGTAAGTCAGTCAGTCAGTCAAGACATTCAGTAAGTCAGTCAGTCAGTCAAGATTCAGTGTCAGTCAGTCAGTCAAGACATTCAGTAAGTCAGTCAGTCAGTCAGTCAAGACATTCAGTAAGTCAGTCAGTCAGTCAGTCAAGACATTGAGTAAGTCAGTCAGTCAGTCAGTCAAGACATTGAGTAAGTCAGTCAGTCAGTCAGTCAAGACATTGAGTAAGTCAGTCAGTCAGTCAAGACATTGAGTAAGTCAGTCAGTCAGTCAGTCAAGACATTGAGTAAGTCAGTCAGTCAGTCAGTCAAGACATTGAGTAAGTCAGTCAGTCAGTCAGTCAAGACATTGAGTAAGTCAGTCAGTCAGTCAGTCAAGACATTGAGTAAGTCAGTCAGTCAGTCAGTCAAGACATTGAGTAAGTCAGTCAGTCAGTCAGTCAAGACATTGAGTAAGTCAGTCAGTCAGTCAGTCAAGACATTGAGTAAGTCAGTCAGTCAGTCAGTCAAGACATTGAGTAAGTCAGTCAGTCAGTCAGTCAAGACATTGAGTAAGTCAGTCAGTCAGTCAGTCAAGACATTGAGTAAGTCAGTCAGTCAGTCAGTCAAGACATTGAGTAAGTCAGTCAGTCAGTCAGTCAAGACATTGAGTAAGTCAGTCAGTCAGTCAGTCAAGACATTGAGTAAGTCAGTCAGTCAGTCAGTCAAGACATTGAGTAAGTCAGTCAGTCAGTCAGTCAAGACATTGAGTAAGTCAGTCAGTCAGTCAGTCAAGACATTGAGTAAGTCAGTCAGTCAGTCAGTCAAGACATTGAGTAAGTCAGTCAGTCAGTCAGTCAAGACATTGAGTAAGTCAGTCAGTCAGTCAGTCAAGACATTGAGTAAGTCAGTCAGTCAGTCAGTCAAGACATTGAGTAAGTCAGTCAGTCAGTCAGTCAAGACATTGAGTAAGTCAGTCAGTCAGTCAGTCAAGACATTGAGTAAGTCAGTCAGTCAGTCAGTCAAGACATTGAGTAAGTCAGTCAGTCAGTCAGTCAAGACATTGAGTAAGTCAGTCAGTCAAGTCATTCAGTAAGTCAGTCCAGTCAGTAAGTTAGTCATGCAAACTTATGTTTACATCTTTTTATGTGTACAAAGTAACACTTCATTACAGCCACAGGTTATTTCTTGTCTAATATCTTTTTATTCGTTAATTCTAAGACTTAATAAATGCTTATACCTTTTCTTGCCACTTTGAGCAACACTGGTATACCTACTGGGTGACATGATTGCTTGGCAGATACAAGATATAGTAATTTAAAGATCAAAACACAATTCACTCTTATTCTTCACAAACAGCTGGCTTGACGCGTATGGAATACGAATGCTGGGATGGTGGGGTGTTGTGGGGGGGGGAAGCATGGGAAGGTGGGTGGTCTCCCCAGCTGTTCCACAACATTAGCACCGGCCTCTTGAGGGAATGGTTATTTGTTTTTTCTTCCTGCAAACTGTAAGTAAGTTTATTCAGGTATACACAGATACAGTTACAAAGATTATCATACATAGCAGCATATGTGTAGAGAACCTAGGATAACCCAAACTTTGGGTTATCCTAGGTTCTCTAGGATAACACTTTGGGTTATCCTAGGTTCTCTAGGATAACACTTTGGGTTATCCTAGGTTCTCTACACATATGCTGTTATGTATGATAATTAATGTAACTATCTCTGTATACCTGAATAAACTTAGTTTGTGGGAAGGAAAAACAAATTCCCTTTTCCTCAGTGCATGAGGATTCTTAGAGCGGTAAATAACCATGGGCTTACACTTGGAATCGCCTGATGCATTACCCAAAAGGAGCAAGGTGAAGCGATCCTTTGCTGTCTTGAAGCCTGGTGCACTTTTCTCTTGCTGACTAATATAAGTTCATGTTGGCATTTTCTTCCAGAAAACACTTGTCTCGTCAGCATTAAACACTTGTTGTGGCTCATAGCCACCCTTAGTAGGACCCCTACTGAGTCAATGGTTTAACCTACCGCAGGAGACTGCGGGCTCAAAATTTTTCCCCTCCAGCGAATCGCGTAATATAAGGTTTACGTCGTGTTAGATAAAAATGTGCCGCAATTCTTCAATCGCGTAATACCCAAAACGCGCAACATAAAGTCGTGCTAAATGAGGGTCTACTGTAATTTAATATAATAGTGGTACCTTGACTTACGAGTGCCCCAACTTAAGAGTTTTCCGAGTTACGTGCTGCTGCTTGGTCGATTTTTTGCTTTGAGTTGCGAGCTAAAATCCGATTTATGAGTGAGCTTCAGATATACAGTGGACACCCAGTGTTCGTTATGCTCCAAACTCAAACAATTATGTAAGTGTATTTTTGTAAGTGCTTTTGTAAGAGTATTTTTGGGGGTCTAAAAGGATTAGTCTAATTTACATTATTCCTTATGGGAATAAATTCGTTTGGTAATGGCACTTGAACAGCATTCTGGAACGAATAAATTATGAAAACCGGGGGTCCACTGTAATAATAAAATATAATAATCGTTCTGGAGTGATTTAAATGTCATACGTATTTCGTATGCTGATATTTAATGCATTCCAGAGTGATTATTATTATTATATTAGATCTAAGATATAATATCATTATATAATAATTTAAACAGTAAAATTTCATCATATTGTAATTTTGAAAATAATTTTTAACTAGAATAAACTCAATAAATTTCTCTAATATTAAGTACATAGTTTTTAAGGACTAGAATAAGCTGCCCCTAATGCCATGGCATGTCAGTGGCTCTCCTTGCACTCAATTTACATTGTAACTTCCGATACCCATGTAATCTGCAATGAAATAATATTATTATTATTATATTATTTTTTTTGTTTATTAACACATCTGCCGATTCCCACCAAGGCAGGGTGGCCCGAAAAAGAAAAACTTTCATCATCATTCACTCCATCACTGTCTTGCCAGAGGGGTGCTTTACACTACAGTTATAAAACTGCAACATTAACACCCCTCCTTCAGAGTGCCGGCACTGTACTTCCCATCTCCAGAACTCAAGTCCGGCCTGCCGGTTTCCCTGAATCCCTTCATAAATGTTACTTTGCTCACACTCCAACAGCACGTCAAGTATTAAAAACCATATGCCTCCATTCACTCCTATCAAATACGCTCACACATGCTTGCTGGAAGTCCAAGCCCCTCGCACACAAAACTTCCTTTACCCCCTCCCTCCAACCTTTCCTAGGGCGACCCCTACTCCGCCTTCCCTCCACTACAGATTTATACACTCTCGAAGTCACTCTGTCTCGTTCCATTCTCTCTACATGTCCAAACCACCTCAACAACCCCTCCTCAGCTCTCTGGACAATCGTTTTGGTAATCCCGCACCTCCTCCTAATTTCCAAACTCCGAATTCTCTGCATTATATTCACACCACACATTGACCTCAGACATGACATCTCCACTGCCTCCAGCCTTCTCCTCGTTGCAACATTCATCACCCATGCTTCACACCCATATAAGAGCGTTGGTATAACTATACTCTCATACATTCCCTCTTTACTTCCATGGACAAGGTTCTTTGTCTCTACAGACTCCGAAGTGCTCCACTCACCCTTTTCCCCTCATCAATTCTATGATTCACCTCATCCTTCATAGACCCATCCGCCGACATGTCCACTCCCAAATATCTGAATACATTCACCTCCTCCATACTCTTCCCTCCAATCTGATATCCAATCTTTCGTCACCTATTCTTTTGTTATCCTCATCACCTTACTCTTTCCTATATTCACTTTCAATTTTCTTCTTTTACACACCCTACCGAATTCATCCACCAACCTCTGCAACTTCTCTTCAGAATCTCCCAAAGCACAGTGTCATCAGCAAAAGCAACTGTGACAACTCCCACTTTGTATTTGCTTCTTTATCTATTAGCCCAACACCTCTTGCCAAGACCCTCACATTCACTTCTCTTACAACCCCATCTATAAATATATTGAACAACCACGGTGACATCACACATCCTTGTCTAAGGCCCACTTTTACTGGGAAATAGTCCCCTTCCCTCCTACACACTCTAACCTGAGCCTCACTATCCTCATAAAAACTCTTCACTGCTTTCAGTAACCTTCCTCCTATTCCATATACCTGCAACATCTGCCACATTGCCCCCCTATCTACCCTATCATACGCCTTTTCCAAATCCATAAATGCCACAAAAACATCTTTACTCATATCCAAATACTGTTCACCTATATGTTTCATTGTAAACACTTGGTCTACACACCCCCTACCTTTCCTAAAGCCCCCTTGTTCATCCGCTATCCTGCTTTCTGTCTTACTCTTAATTCTTTCAATAATAACTCTACCATACACTTTACCAGGTACACTCAACAGACTTATTCCCCTATATTTTTTGCACTCTCTTTTGTCCCCTTTGCCTTTATACAAAGGAACAATACATGCTCTCTGCCAATCCCTAGGTACCTTACCCTCTTCCATACATTTATTAAATAATAGCACCAACCACTCCAAAACTATATCCCCACCTGCTTTTAACATTTCTATCTTTATCCCATCAATCCCAGCTGCCTTACCCCCTTTCATTCTACCCACTGCCTCACGAACTTCACCTACACCCACAACTGGCTCTTCCACACTCCTACAAGATGTTATTCCTCCTTGCCCTACACACGAAATCACAGCTTCCCTGTCTTCATCAACATTTAACAACTCCTCAAAATATTCTCTCCATCTTCCCGATACCTCTAACTCTCCATTTAATAACTCTCCTCTCCTATTTTTAACTGTCAAATCCATTTGTTCTCTAGGCTTCCTCAACTTATTAATCTCATTCCAAAACTTTTCTTATTTTCAACAAAATTTGCTGATAACATCTCACCACTCTCTCATCTGCTCTCTTTTACATTGCTTCACCACTCTTTTAACCTCTCTTTTTCTCTCCATATACTCTTCCCTCCTTGCATCACTTCTACTTTGTAAAAACCTCTCATATGCTAACTTTTTCTCCTTACTACTCTCTTTACATCATCATTCCACCAATCGCTCCTCTTCCCTCCCGCACCCACTCGCCTGTAACCACAAACTTCTGCTGAACACTCTAACACTACAGTTTTAAATCTACCCCATACATCTTCGACCCCATTGCCTACACTCACTAGCCCATCTATCCTCCAATAGTTGTTTATATCTTACCCTAACTGCCTCCTCTTTTAGTTTATAAACCTTCACCTCTCTCTTACTTACTGATTCTATTTTCCTTGTATCCCATCTACCTTTCACTCCCACTGTAGCTATAACTAAAAGTGATCTGATATATCTGTGGCCCCTCTATAAACATGTACATCCTGAAGTCTACTCAACAGTTTTTTATCCACCAATACATAGTCCAACAAACTACTGTCATTACGCCCTACATCATATCTTGTATACTTATTTATCCTCTTTTTCTTAAAATATGTATTACCTATAACTAAACCCCTTTCTATACAAAGTTCAATCAAAGGGCTCCCATTATCATTTACACCTGGCACCCCAAACTTACCTACTACACCCTCTCTGTATGTTTCTCCCACTTTAGCATTTAGGTCCCCTACCACAATTACTCTCTCATTTGGTTCAAAAGTTCCTATACATTCGCTTAACATCTCCCAAAATCTCTCTCTCTCCTCTACACTCCTCTCTTCTCCAGGTGCATACACGCTTATTATGACCCACTTTTCGCATCCGACCCTTATTTTAATCCACATAATCCTTGAATTTACACATTCATATTCCCTCTTTTCCTTCCATAACTGATCCTTCAACATTATTGCTACCCCTTCCTTAGCTCTAACTCTCTCAGATACTCCTGACTTAATCCCATTTATTTCTCCCCACTGAAACTCGCCTACCCCTTCAGCTTTGTTTCGCTTAGGGCCAGGACATCCAACTTTTCATTCATAACATCGGCAATCATCTCTTTCTTATCATCCGCACTACATCCACGACATTCAGACAACCCAATTTTATAAAGTTTTTCTTCTTCTCTTTTTAGTAGATTTGTACAGGAGAAGGGGTTACTAGCCCATTGCTCCCGGCATCTTAGTCGCCTCATACGACACGCATTGCTTACGGAGGAAAGATTCTTTCCACTTCCCCATGGACAATGAGAAAATAAAAAGAACAAGAGCTATTAAGAAAAGAAGAAAAACCTAGATGTGTGTATGTATATATATGCATGTGTATGCCAGTGTAGTGTGACCTAAAGTGTAAGTAGAAGTAGCTAGATATACCTGTTATCCAGCGTGTTTATGAGACAGAAAAAAGACACCAGCAATCCTACCATCATGTAAAACAGTTTCAGGTTTCTGTTTCACAGTCACCTGGCAGGACGGTAGTACCTCCCTGGGTGGTTGCTGTCTACCAACCTACTACCTATAATTATTATTATTATATTATTATTATTATATTATTATTATTATATTATTATTATTATATTATTATTATATTATTATTATTATATTATTATTATTATTATATTATTATATTATTATTAATATATTATTATATTATTATTATTATTATATTATTACAGTGGACTCTCACTATTCGAACACTCCAAAACTCACCCTCATTCCAGAATGCTGTTCAAGTGCTGTTACCAAACTAATTTATTCCCATAAGGAATGATGTAAATTAGATTAGTCCATTTCAGCCCCCCAAAAATACACTTATAAAAGCACTTACAATAATAAACTTAAATAAAAGGGTGAGTTTTGGAGTGTTCGAATAGCAAGGGTCTACTGTATTATTATTATTATTATTATTATTATTATATTATTATTACAGTGGACTCTCGGTTTTCGTCATTAATCTGTTCCAGAGAGACTGGCGAAAACTGAAATAAATGAAAACTGAAACCATTTTCCCCATAAGAAATTATGTAAATCCAATTAATTTGTTCCAGACTCTTAAAGTATTAAAAAAAAAAAAATTTTTTTTAGAGAGATTAAATATAGATGTACATACAGAAAAGAATGACAAATATATATTATAAAGCACTAATAACATATATAAATGAACATTTAACATCACACTTACCTTTACTGAAGAGACTTGTTGGTGTATGGAAGACAGGGAGGAGGGGAGAGGGAGGACTGATTATTGTTTGAAAGGGTAATCCCCTTCCATAAAGATTTCAGGTACCAAGTCCTTATCCTGGGTTACTCCCCTTCTTAGTTTTTTAATGGCAATAGGATCAGCTTGAGAGTCACTGGACCCCTGTTGCACAAAAAAAACTGTCCAGAGAGCTCTTGCAGCTCTACCCTCTACCACAATCACTACCACCCTCTACCACCATCACTTCCACCCTCTACCACCATCACTTCCACCCTCTACCACCATCACTTCCACCCTCTACCACCATCACAACCACTACCACCATCACAACCAATACCACCCTCTACCACCATCACAACCACTACCACCCTCTACCACCATCACTACCACCCTCTACCACCATCACTACCACCCTCTACCACCCTCTACCACCATCACTACCATCCCCTACCACCATCACTACCACCCCCTACCACCATCACTACCACCCTCTACCACCATCACAACAACCCTCTACAACCATCACAACCACTACCACCATCATAACCACTACCACCTTCTTCCACAATCACTACCTCCCTCTACCACCATCACAACCACTACCACCTTCTTCCACAATCACTACCTCCCTCTACCACCATCACAACCACTACCACCATCACAACCACTACCACCCTCTACCACCATTACAACCACTACCACCCTCTACCACCATTACAACCACTACCACCCTCTACCACCATCACAACCTCTACCACCATCACAACCACTACCACCCTCTACCACCATCACAACCACTACCACCTCTACCACCATCACACCACTCACTCTCTACCACCATCACAACCACTACCACCCTCTACCACCATCACAACCACTATCACCCTCTACCACCATCACAACCACTATCACCCTCTACCACCATCACAACCACTATCACCCTCTACCACCATCACAACCACTACCACCATCACAACCACTATCAACCACTACCACCATCACAACCACTATCACCCTCTACCACCATCACAACCACTACCACCCTCTACCACCATCACAACCACTACCACCCTCTACCCCCATCACAACCACTACCACCCTCTACCACCATCACAACCACTACCACCTTCTACCCCCATCACTTTCGTATTTTTCTACAATCTTTTTCTTTAATTCTATTATGTTTCTCACCTTCTTTACCAAAGGACTGGCACTAGCAGCTTTCTTTGGGCCCATGGTGGCTTATTTAGCAGTCACACACAATAAACAAGTGCCAAAAACAATGGATTATTAAGAAATGTTTCGTATGACCTCTCAGGATAATGTTCACTCACCGGAAAACAACGCGACACTGCCTAAGAATGTGTGTGGGGGGCTTTGTGTGCACGCGGGGCTCTCAGACAGGTACCATACCAACAACGAAAACCGAGGAAAGCAACGAAAATGGAGGCAATATTTTGATGGAAAAAGTCGGCGATAACTGAAATCAACGAAAACAGAGATCGACAAAAAGGGAGGGTCCACTGTATTATTATTATAAATTATTATTATTATTGTTATTATTATTATTATATAAATTGTTTTATCGATTGGGTACAAGAAACTGCCCATTTACTGAATTCAACTAACCAATAAAGTGGTCAGAAATTGGTAATTTAGCCAATTTCATACACAATTCAAGAAAGGCCAATTTCAAAATAGGGTCAAAGATTAACAATGCAAACATTCTTTGTACTAAAATAATATTTTCTCTCTTCATTAGTGACTTCTCAAGGCCCCTCTTATATTATGCTTGTTTTCCATTTTGAATTTTTATTCACACAAAAAATAGAAGATTTACTGTTATGCAGACTACTGCATTATTGTAAAAATAGTATAAATAATATCAGCACAATTGTGAAAGCTTATTAGATCCACCAGTTGACGTGTATTGGACGCATGATGTGATTTGTTTATTCTTGAACATCAGCAAAAATCAAACATTTCCGCTACTCTGAGCTCAATTTCAAGGTACAGTGGACCCTCGCTATTCGAACACTCCAAAACTCATCCTTTTATGTAAGTTTATTACTGTAAGTGCTTTTATAAGTGTATTTTTGGGGGTCTGAAATGGACTAATCTAATTTAAATCATTCCTTATGGGAATAAATTCGTTTGGTAACAGCACTTGAACAGCATTTTGGAATGAGGGCGGGTTTTGGAGTGTTCGAATAGCGAGGGTCCACTGTACTTTTAGTCCGTAAACCATTCAAAATCATCTCTGGTTCTGTAATATATTTTTCAGTCTATCAAATGAGACCAAGTAACCGAGAATGCAACCATAAATACCATACGAAAATACACCACAAAGTCGCTGTTTTAAACGAAAAACACGGTTGGAGTTTTTTTTTTTCTCGTGCACTGTGTGCTGCAGGATTTTTTTATACTGCTCACACTGACCGCTGAGACCCATCCTCTCATATGTAGGCCTACCAGCTTTCTACCACAGGATTTGAAGCCGCTAGAATTTTGGCGTACTATTACGGGATCGACACTGGCTTGCAAGTCGTAATATTACGGGATCGACAGTATGAAAGGGTTAATAATGATAATAATTATACACAATAATAATCACTCTAAGGAGCATTAAATGTCATATATTATGTTAATATAAATATTTTCATTAATCCATCTATGATATTTTTTTTTCAAAATTATATAATAAACATGCTATGTAACATTTTTTTTTTTTCAACAAGTCGGCCGTCTCCCACCGAGGCAGGGTGACCCAAAAAAGAAAGAAAATACTTTCATTATCATTCAACACTTTCACCTCACTCTCACATAATCACTGTCTTAACAAAAAACAATAATTCAAACACTGATACAGAAAAGTATGGGTTTGGCAATAGATTTGCGAAGTATTGAAAAATCTGCCAAATAGTCACTATAGCTAACACCTTGTGTAGCTTTAAAAATAGGTTGGACAAATATAAGAGTAAAAAATGTTGAGTTTGATGATATGGTTACTGTTGTGCTCCTCTTTTTTTTTTTTTTTTTTTTTTTCTCTCTCTCAACAAGTCGGCCGTCTCCCACCGAGGCAGGGTGACCCAAAAAGGAAGAAAATCCCCAAAAAGAAAATACTTTCATCATCATTCAACACTTTCACCACACTCATACATAATCACTGTCTTTGCAGAGGCGCTCAGATACGACAGCTGAGTAACATATAACATGATAAATACACCCCACAGTAGAATAAATTAACATAAATATGAGATGTTATGTGTATGAATCAAAACCATTTTATCGCTCTGGAGTGCTTTAAATGTCGTAGTACAGTAGACCGTCATTTAACACGATAGTTACCTTCTTGAAAATGCCGTGTTAGGTAAAATCATGTTAGATGAACTGAAGAACTTAAGGGGAAAAATAGTGTTACGTTCCTGGGAGCCCCCAAAAAACCAAACAACTTTTTTTTAGACCAACAGATCTTACAAAAATAAAAGTGAATATGTAATTGTAGTTCATTATCATGATGTATTATGTTGTTTTTACTTCTTAAGGTTACAAATGTAACTGAAATAATAGTATTTCTTACCTTAAGTTGTGGGTGCTGGTGTTTGTGGATGATTGTGAAGAGTGGAGAGTTATGCTGTGACCCTACTGGGCTAAGGTGGATGGTAGAGGTTCTGGTACTGAAGTCGATAATTGTACTGAGTGTCTAACTTTAAGTCATTCAGTAAGTCAGTCAAGTCATTCAGTAAGTCAGTCAAGTCATTCAGTAAATCAGTCAAGTCATTCAGTAAGTCAGTCAGTCACACAAACTTATGTTTACCTCTTTTTATGTGTACAAAGTAACACTTCATTACAGCCACAGGTTATATCTTGTCTAATATCTTTGTTTTCTTCATTAATTCTAAGACTTAAATGCTTACACTTTTTCTTGCCACTTTGAGCAACACTGGTATGCCTACTGGGTGTCATGATTGCTTGGCAGATACAAGATATAGTAATTTAAAGATCAAAACACAATTCATAAACACAATTCATGTTGTAGCAGAGAAGGAGGACTGTACGCGTATGAATTACGAATGCTAGGATGATGGGGTGGTGGTGTGGGTGAGTGAGGGTTGCAGGGGTGGTGGTAGGTCTTCCCCATTGACTCAGTGTCGTAACCCACCGCAGGCGACTGCACGCTCAAAATTTTTTCCCCTTCCACGAACCGTGTAAAGTTAATTTATGTAGTGTTACATAAAAATGTGCCGCAATTCTTCAATCGTGCTATACCCAAATCGTGCCAGATAAACTTGTGTTAAATGACGGTCTACTGTATATTACATGTGGGTGGGGTGGCCTGGCCTGGCTGGCTACCATACCTCCCACACCTGACTTCCTACAAATAAATACTACTCACCTCTCACCCTACAGTAAGACTACAGTGGACCCTCGGTTTTCGTTGAAAATTCTTTCCAGAATGCTGTTTGAGTGCCGTTACCGAACGAATTTGTTCCCATAAGGAGAAATGTAAATTAGATTTGTCATTTCAGACCCCAAAAATACACTTACAAAAGCACTTACGAAAATACACTTATATAATTATTCAAGTTTGGAGGTGAACGAAAACCGAGGGTCCACTGTACAAATATTTTGAGGTAAGTAATGAATGTACTGTACAGTGGAACCCCGGTTAACGAACACCCCGGAAATCGTGGAATTATGTAAGTATAATATTGTTAGTGCTTGTGGAAGTGTATTTTTGAGGGTCTGAAATAGACTAACCTAAATGACATTATTTCTTAAGGAAGTAAATTCGTTCAGTAATGGCACTTGAGCAGGCTTCTGCAATGAATTTTTTTCGTTAACCGGGGGTCCACTGTATATGCATTTTATCGCTCTAGGGTGCTTTAAATGTCGTAGTATATTACGTGTGGGTGGGATGGGGTAGCTTGGCTGGCTACCATACCTCCCACACCTGACTTCTTACGATAAATGCCACTCGTCTCTCACCCTACATTAAGACTACAAATATTTTGAGGTAAGTGATGAGTGTACTGTGTGTGTATTTTATTTTTTTTAATGTTTTTAATGCCTAGTTCTATTGCTAACTTATCTTTTGATTATAATAATAATATTAATAACTTATTATATGTTAGTGTAAACTTATCTGCCATTTATATGCATTTATAAGTGGAAAAAATGGTGTTCTGCTTTCCGGCGATGTCCGCTTTCCGACAGTGGCCTGGAACCTAACCTGCTGCATAAGTGGAGCCCTATTGTATTACCATTAGTAAATTTAGTTATGAGAATGGTTTTATCTCGGCATGATAAGAACAAGTATATTGGCAGAGTATTTCAGACAAACATAGGACTAACTTGAGATTAATTAGGCAATAACTATTAGGAATTTTATGTTTACAGTCATTTGGGTGAGTGTAAGTGTAAAATAGGGAGAATTACAGATAATGAGTAAGTTTGTTTTGTTTTGGATGCGTTCATGATACAGAAAATAGCATGTGTGGTTTTCACATAGCTGATGATGGGGTGTGTTAGGGATATAAGGTGGTTTTTTAACAGTGGTTTTGAAAATGCTGGTTGAGTCTGCAGTTCTAGAGATTTTGGGCAGAGAGTTCCAGATTTTAGGCCCTTTTACATGTATGTACATTGAGTTTTTGAAGAGATTTAGCCAGCCACTAGGAAAGTCAGAGATTTTTGTGTCTGGTATTGTCTCTGGGTCCTGTTGCAACTGTCAAGAAAATGTTTTAGTTCAGGATTAATATTAGAATTTATGGTTCTGTAAATACAGTGGTACCTCGGTTAACGATGGTCCCCAAAATCACCCTTTTATGTAAGTTTATTTTTTTAAATGCTTTTGTAAGTGTATTTTTGGGGGTCTAAAAGGACTAGTCTATTTTACATTATTCCTAATGGGGATAAATTCGTTTGGTAATGGCACTTGAACAGCATTCTGGAATGAAAAAAATATCGTTAACCGAGGTACCACTGTATAGGTTTCACAGTAGTAGGTGTGGATGTTTTGTACAGTGAGTATGTTTTGGTCTTTGATGAGGGGGTGTTGTCTAAAATGGATTGTGTGATAATTCTTACTGCAACTTTTTGTTGGGTTATTATTGGCTTAAGGTGGGTTGCTGCTGTTGAGATCTGGGCACAAATAGCATAGGTGAGGTAGGGATAGACGAGTGAATAGTTTAGTGTGATTGTGGTACATATATATTTGAGAGGATCCCAACTGTTTTGGATACTTTTTTAGGTATGTGTTGGATATGGGTGCTGAATTTCAGGTTACTGTCAAGGTGCAGACCCAGGAATTTGCCCTCATTATGTTTAGCAATAAGAATGTTATCAATCGTTATATTCAGCTGGGCAACACCTGTTCTGCTCCCAAACATAATGTGGAAGGTTTTGTCAATATTAAGTGTAAGTTTATTGGCAGTCATCCAGGTCGACATTTTTACTAGCTCTTCATTAACAGTAGTGTTGAGTGAGGCATGATTAGTGTGAGAGATGACATAAGTCATGTCATCAGCAAAGAGAATAGGTCTAAGTTGTGATACGTTTCTAAGATCATTGATGTATAAGAGGAAGAGCAGGGGGCCAAGGACACTTCCTTGTGGTACTCCAGTATCCAGTGGTCTTTCTGAGTACAGTAGACCCCCGGATTACGTCATTATTTCGTTCCAGAATGCTGTTCAAGTGCCGCTACCGAACGAATTTGTTCCCATAAGGAATAATGTAAATTAGATTAGTCCTTTTAGCCCCAAAAATACACTTACAAAAGCACTTACAAAAATACACTTACATATTGTTCGAGTTTGGAGCAGTATGTAATCAAGGGGTCCACTGTAGTTTGTCCTTAACCCTTAAACTGTCCAAACGTAGATCTATGTTATTACCGCTATCGCTCCAAATGTAGATCAACGTTTTATTTTTCCTGCCTCCAACTTTGGCATGATTGGCCTGGGATGTCTGGTCAGTACAGAATGGGTCTTAACACTCGGTGTGTGCAGTACTAAAAAAATCTGGAACCACTTAGTACCTTGTGGGAGCACCAGTACAATTGAGCACCAGCTAGAGCAAACAGCTTTGTAAACACCAGGGATTCACTGATGTCATGTCGTATTTAGACTCCCCTTTTAAAAGGAAAGTGATGTTGACCCAGAGTTTAGTACTAAGGCTTTGAGATAGATGTGGCCACAAGTGGTCGAGGAAATATCAAAAACCTTGCTAATAACCCATGCGCAACATTTGTGCAACAACCTTTCAAATTTGATACCACTGGTAGTGTCATCCTGCTAGTATGTCCTATAACCTATGCCCTAAGTAAAGAGAAATGATTCTGGAACATTTGTAATATGTATTCGGCAGGCTGGCTGGCTGGCTGGTTGGTTGGCTGGCTGGTTGTCTGGCTAACTGTCTGGCTGACAGTCTGGCTGACTGACTTTGTCTGTATCTGTCTGTCTTTTTCTGTCTCTGTCTATATCTCTGTCTATTTCTATCTCTGTCTCTCACAGGTACACATGAGTACAGTTATTATACATAGTGTAAATTACCTAGGATAACGCAAAAAATTTAGGCAAAGTGCTATACAGTGCTTGTAGATATAAGGCCTAATAAGAATGACCAGCAAGTAATACGCATTTTCACTTGATCAGGAATCAGACGTGACGACTCTGCATAGTGTGTAATACCTGTTGGTATATGAGCCGCTGCGCTGTATGACCCTTGTGGTTTAGCGCTTCTTTTGATTATAATAATAATAATTATGAGCCGCTCTCTCTGAGACACAGAGACAAGCAGACGGAAAGACAGACACACACAGGCAGACAGAAAGACCGAGACACACAGGCAGACAGAAAGAGAGACACACAGGCAGACAGAAAGAGAGAGACACACAGGCAGACAGAAAGAGAGACACACACAGGCAGACAGAAAGAGAGAGACACACAGGCAGACAGAAAGAAACACACACAGGCAGACAGAGAGACACACACAGGCAGACAGAGAGACACACACAGGCAGACAGAGAGACACACACAGGCAGACAGAGAGACACACACAGGCAGACAGAGAGACACACACAGGCAGACAGAGAGAGAGACACACACAGGCAGACAGAAAGAGAGACACACACAGGCAGACAGAAAGAGAGAGACACACAGGCAGACAGAAAGAGAGACACAGGCAGACAGAAAGAGAGACACACAGGCAGAGAGAGAGACACACAGGCAGAGAGAGACACACAGGCAGACAGAGACACACAGGCAGACAGAAAGAGAGAGACACACAGGCAGACAGAAAGAGAGAGACACACAGGCAGACAGACAGACAGACACACACAGGCAGACAGAAAGAGAGAGACACACAGGCAGACAGAAAGACATAGAAACACAGGCAGACATAGACACACAGGCAGACAGAAAGACAGACAGAAAGACAGACACAGGCAGACAGAAAGACAGAGACAGACCAGGACAGACAGAGACAGTACACAAGAGCAGACATAGAGACAGACACACACAGGCAGACAGAAAGACAGAGACACACACAGGCAGACAGAAAGACAGAGACACACACAGGCAGACAGAAAGACAGAGACTCACACAGGCAGACAGAAAGACAGAGACACACATAGGCAGACAGAAAGACAGAGACACACATAGGCAGACAGAAAGACAGACACACACATAGGCAGACAGAAAGACAGAGACACACATATGCAGACAGAAAGACAGAGACACACATATGCAGACAGAAAGACAGAGACACACATAGGCAGACAGAGACACACATAGGCAGACAGAGACACACATAGGCAGACAGAGACACACATAGGCAGACAGAGACACACATAGGCAGACAGAGACACACATAGGCAGACAGAGAGACACACATAGGCAGACAAGAGACACACAAGAGCGAAGACAGAGACACACATAGGCAGACAGAGAGACACATAGGCAGACAGAACACACATAGGCAGACAGAACACACATGGCAGACAGAGACACACATAGGCAGACAGACACACACATAGGCAGACAGAGACACACAAGGCAGACAGACACACATAGGCAGAAGACACAACACATAGGCAGAGCAGAGACACACATAGGCAGACAGAGACACACATAGGCAGACAGAAGAACAGACACTAGGCAGACAGAGACACACATAGGCAGACAGAGACACACATAGGCAGACAGAGACACACATAGGCAGACAGAGACACACATAGGCAGACAGAGACACACATAGGCAGACAGAGACACACATAGGCAGACAGAGACACACATAGGCAGACAGAACACACATGGCAGACAGACACCACATAGGCAGACAAGAGACACACATAGGCAGACAGAGACACACATGAGGCAGACAGAGAACACATAGGCAGACAGAACACACATAGGCAGACAGAGCACACACTAGGCAGACAGAGAGACACATAGGCAGACAGAGAAGCACACTAGCAGACAGAGAGAGACACATGGCAGACAAGAGAGACACACATAGGCAGACAGAGAAAGCATAGGCAGACAGAGAACACGCATAGCAGAAGAGACACTGCAGACAGAGAGACACATGGCAGACAGAGAACACTAGGCAGACAGAGAGAGACACACAAGGCAGAGAGACACTGGCAGCAGAGAAGGAGAGACACATGGCAGACAGAGAGAGAGACACTAGGCAGACAGAGAGAGACACTGAGCAACAGAGACAAGAGCAGAGAGACACACTGGCAGACAGAGAGAGACACACATAGGCAGAAGAGAACACATGGCAGACAGAGAGAGACACTGGCAGACAGAGAGAGAGACACTGGCAGACAGAGAGAGAGACACTGGCATACAGAGAGAGAGAGACACTGGCATACAGAGAGAGAGAGACACTGGCATACAGAGAGAGAGAGACACTGGCATACAGAGAGAGAGACACTGGCAACAGAGAGAGAGAGACACTGGCAGGAGAGAGAGACACTGGCAGGCAGAGAGAGAGAGAGAGAGACACTGGCAGGCAGAGAGAGAGAGAGAGACACTGGCAGGCAGAGAGAGAGACACTGGCAGACAGAAGACACTGGCAAGAGAGACACTGGCAGACAGAGAGAGAGACACTGGCAGACAGAAGAGAGAGACACTGGCAGACAGAGAGGAGAGACACTGGCAGACAGAGAGAGAGACACTGGCAACAGAGAGAGAGACACTGGCAACAGAGAGAGAGACACTGGCAACAGAGAGAGGACACTGGCAGACAGAGACAGAGAGAGAGGACACTGGCAACAGAGAGAGAGGACACTGGCAGACAGAGAGAGAGGACACTGGCAGACAGAGAGAGAAAACACTGGCAGACAGAGAGAATGCAGAGAGAGACACTGGCAACGAGCAGAGAGAGAGACACTGGCAACAGAGGAGAGAGACACTGGCAACAGAGAGAGAGAGACACTGGCAGACAGAGAGAGAAAACACTGGCAGACAAGAGAGAGAGACACTGGCAACAGAGAGAAGAGACACTGGCAGACAGAGAGAGACACTGGCAGACAGAGAGAGAGACACTGGCAGACAGAGAGAGAGACACTGGCAGACAGAGAGAGAGACACTGGCAGACAGAGAGAGAGACACTGGCAGACAGAGAGAGAGACACTGGCAGACAGAGAGAGAGACACTGGCAGACAGAGAGAGAAACTGGCAGACAGAGAGAGAGAGACACTGGCAGACAGAGAGAGAGACACTGGCAGACAGAGAGAGAGACACTGGCAGACAGAGAGAGAGACACTGGCAGACAAGAGAGAGACACTGGCAGACAGAGAGAGACACTGGCAGACAGAGAGAGACACTGGCAGACAGAGAGAGAGACACTGGCAGACAGAGAGAGAGACACTGGCAGACAGAGAGAGAGACACTGGCAGACAGAGAGAGAGACACTGGCAGACAGACAGACACACACACACACACACACTGGCAGACAGACAGACACACACACACACACTGGCAGACAGACAGACACACACACACACACACACACACACACACACTGGCAGACAGACAGACAACACACACACACACACACACACACACTGTCAGACAGACAGACAGACACACACACACACACACACCACACAGACAGACAGACAGACAGACACACACACACACACACACTGGCAGACAGACAGACAGACACACACACACACACACACACACACTGGCAGACAGACAGACAGACACACACACACACACACACACACACTGGCAGACAGACAGACACACACACACACACACACACACACACACACTGGCACAGACAGACACACACACACACACACACACACACACACTGGCAGACAGACAGACACACACACACACACACACACACTGGCAGACAGACACACACACACACACACACACTGGCAGACAGACACACACACACACACTGGCAGACAGACACACACACACACACTGGCAGACAGACACACACACACACACTGGCAGACAGACACACACACACACTAGCAGACACACACACACGGCGGGGCCGAAACATTTCGAATTGTTTCGTTACACACACACATACATACAACAGGCCTAGTGTCTAATCGACATGTGCCTAGGACAAAATGGTAACTAACTAACTAACACAGAAAGACAGATAAGCAGAGTTAGACAGACAAATAAGCAGAGCTAGACACAGATATACAGAGCTAGACAGACAGATATACAGATCTAGACAGCTAGCGCTGGCAGTGAAAATGTAGATCTATGTTTGGATAGTTTAAAGGTTAATAGAGACGTATTGATGTCTGTTAGTAAGGTAGGATTTGATATATGTAAGTGAATATCCTCTAGGACTCTTTATCGACCTAAGGAAAGCTTTTGATACAGTAGACCACAGCATCCTACTACACAAACCTGACCATAATGGTCAGGTTTGTGTAGTAGGATGCTGTGGTCTACTGTATCAAAAGCTTTCCTTAGGTCGATAAAGAGTCCTAGAGGATATTCATTTTTTTCAAGTGCTGTGTAAAGCAGGTCTAGCAATTTTACAATTACGTTGTTTGTGCTTTTGTTTTTCCTAAAGCCAAATTGGCAGGAGTTGAGGATGCTTCGTGCATTTATAAAGGAGTATAATCTCTTGTGCACGAGTTAATCAAATATTTTTGATAGCAATGGTAAGTTTGATATTGGTCTGTAGTTTACATCCGTTGGGTCACCACCTTTGTGTATTGGTGTAACCCTTGCAAGAAAGTGCTGGTTTCTAGTGACTTGTTAGAGAGTAATGAAATAGTGGAAGAAAGAATATGAGCTGCTAGCTTGTACAATAATGATGGGACTTAAGCTAGATTTCCTGATTTATTTTTAAGTAACTTAATAATTGTTGTGACTTCTGTGGGCTCGGTTGGTGCAAGATAGAAGATAGTTGGGAAATCCCAACTAAGTAATCACGCGCTTGGGCATTGGCACCCGGGATTTTAAACGTGAGATTTGATCCTATGGTTAAGAAAAAGTCATTTATCTTGTTTACTGTATCAACAGGTTGTAGTTGTGGTTCATTCGGTTTAGTTAGGACAATATCCCCAGTTTTTTCAGTTTGTGGGTGCCTAGAATCTGAGTGTCTTCCAGGTCTTTTTTATATCTCCTCTTGTTTCAGTGAATCTATTAGAGTTGTACAATTGCTTAGCCTTTCTTATTAGTTTAGTGAGGACTGTTGCATAATGTTTAATATTTTTTTTTTTTCAACCAGTCGGCCGTCTCCCACCGAGGCAGGGTGATCCAAAAAGAAAGAAAAAATCCCCAAAAAGAAAATGCTTTCATTATCATTCAACACTTTCACCTCACTCATACATAATCACTGTTTTTGCAGAGGCGCTCAGATATGACAGCCGAGAATAAGTCCCTCCCAACTGTCACTATCCCAGATCCTCACTTTAAAGTGCAGGCATTGTACTTTCCATTTCCAGGACTTAAGTCCAACTAAATCAATTAACTGGTTTCCCTGAATCCCTTCACAAAATATTACCCTGCTCACACTTCAACAGCTCGTCAGGTCCAAAAAAAACATTAGTCTCAATTCACTCCTATCTAACACGCACACACTGCTTTCAATAACCTACCTCCTATTCCATGCATTTGCAACATCTGCCACATTGCCCCCTATCCACCCTATCATATGCATTTTCCAAGTCCATAAATGCCACAGAAACCTCTTTACCCTTATCTAAATACTGTTCACCTATATGTTTCACTGCAAATGCTTGGTCTACGCACCCCCTTCCCTTCCTAAAGCCTCCTTATTCATCTGCTATCCTGTTCTCCATCTTACTCTTAATTCTTTCAGTAATAACTCTACCATACACTTTACCAGGTATACTCAACAGACTTATTCCTCTATAATTTTTATACTATTTTGTCCCCTTTGCCTTTATACAAAGGAACTATGCATGCTCTCTGCCAATCCCTAGATCCCTTACACTCTTCCATACATTTATTAAATAAAAACACTAACCACTCCAAAACTATATCCCCACCTGCTATTAACATTTCTATCTTTATCCCAACAATCCCAGCTGCTTTACCCCCTTTTAATCTACTCACTGCCACATTCACTTTCCTCAAACTCACAATGGTTCTTCCTCACTCCTATAAGATGTTATTCCTCCTTGCCCTATACACGAAATCACAGCTTTCCTATCTTCATCAACATTTAACAATTCCTCAAAATATTCCCTCCATCTTCCCGATACCTCTAACTCTTCGTTTAACCCTTTCAGGGTCGAGACCCCGATTCTTAACACACTCAAAGGGTCGAAACATTTTCGGAAAAAAAAATTATTTTTTCTTATAAAATGATAGAGAATCTTTTTCCGATCATAACGCCACCAAAATTATGAAATTTGATCGAAAACTAACGGAATTATGCTCTCGCGAAGTTAGCGGTATCGATGCTATTTACGCATCGGCGATTTCGCCGACTTTGAGCCCTATTTTCGGCAAATTTCAATGTTTCAGACTACTACAATTATAGCTATTTCGCTAGAACTCTATTTCTTCTATCGATTGAGTACAAGAAACTGCCAATTTACCGATTTCAACTACCCAATAAGGTGGTCAGAAATTGGCAATTTGTCCAATTTCACACAAATTTCAAAAGATGCCAATTTAAAAATAGGGTCCAGAATAAACGAGACAGACATTCCTGGCACTCGAATAACATTTTATCTGTCCATTAGTCACGTTTCCAGGCCCCTCTTACATTACTTTTGCTTTCCATTTTGAATTTTTATTCTCACAATAAATTGAAGATTTATTATTATGTATACTACTGCATCATTGTAAAAA
This sequence comes from Cherax destructor, assembly GCA_009830355.1. Lineage (NCBI taxonomy): Eukaryota > Metazoa > Arthropoda > Malacostraca > Decapoda > Parastacidae > Cherax > Cherax destructor. Next base: position 9,824 of record WNWK01013890.1, on the reverse strand, counting down.
CGGTATAAATGACATCAGCACACTTGTGCAAGAATATTAGAGTCGCCAGTTGATGTGTATTGTACGTGTGGCGTGATTTGTTTACTCTTGAACATCGCCAAAAATCGAACATTTTCGCTACTTTGCTCTCAATTTCTAGGTACTTGTCATTGAGAAACCGATCAAAATTATGTCTATTTCTCTAACATATCTTCCATTCTATCAAATGAGACCAAGAAAACGAGAATATAATCATAAATACCATACGAAAATAGACTGCAAATTCGCTGTTTTAAACTAAAAATACGGTCGGAGTTTTTTTTTCCTCATTATGCAATGTGTGGTGCAGGAATTTTTTTATACTGCGCACACTGACCGCACAGACCCATTCTCTGATATCTAGGCCTACCAGCCTGTTTCTGCTTGATTTGAGGGCGCTAGAATTTAGGCGTACTAGTACGTCAAATGCCCTGGCATGTAAGCCGTACTAGTACGTCAAAAACCCTCAAAGGGTTAATAATTCTCCTCTCTTATTTTAACTGACAAATCCATTCGTTCCCTAGGCTTTCTCAAATTATTAATATCACTCCAATACTTTTTCTTATTTTCAACAAAATTTGTTGATAACATCTCACCCACTCTCTCATTTGCTATATTTTTACATTGCTTCACCACTCTCTTAACCTCTCCTTTTCTCTCCATATACTCTTCCCTCCTTGCGTGACTTCTACTTTGTAAAAACCTCTCATATGCTAACTTTATCTCTCTTACTACTATCTTTACATAATCATTCCAACAATCGCTCTTCTTCCCTCCCACACCCACTTTCCTGTAACCACAAACTTCTGCAGAACACTCTTAACACTATATTCTTAAACTTACCCCATACATCTTCTACCCCATTGCCTATACTCTCACTAACCTATCTGTCCTCCAACAGTTGTTTATATCTTACCCTAACTGCCTCCTCCTTTAGTTTATAAACCTTCACCTGCCTCTTACTTGCTGCTTCCATTTTCCTTGTATCCCATCTATCTTTTACTCTCACTGTAGCTACAACTAAAAAGTGATTCAATATGTCTGTGGCCCCTCTATAAACATGTACATCCTGAAGTCTACCCAACAGTCTTTTATCTACCAATACGTAGTCCAACAAACTACTGTCATTACTCCCTATATCATATCCTGTATACTTATTTAACCTCTTTTTCTTAAAATATGTGTTACCTATAACCAAACCCCTTTCTATACAAAGTTCAATCAAATACTACCCATTATCATTTACACCTGGCACCCCAAACTTACCTACAACACCCTCTCTAAACGCTTCTCCTACTTTAGCATTTAGGTCCCCTACCATAATTTCTCTCTCACCTGGTTCAAAAGTTCTTACACACTCGCTTAACATCTCACAAAATCTCTCTCTCTCCTATACACTTCTCTCTTCTCCAGGTGCATACACACTTATTATGACCCACTTTTCACATCCGACCCTTATTTTAACCCTTTCAGGGTCCGTGCCGTAGTTCTACGGCTTTGAAGTGAAGGTCCAAACCGTAGTACTACACCAAAATTCTAGCAGCCTCAAATTTAGCCTGAGAAGGCTGGGAGGCCTGCATCTTAGATAATGGGTCTGCGGGGTCAGTGTGTGCAGTATACAAAAAAATCTGGGTGCCCGTATTGCATTGTGGGAATGCTGCCTCAGTAGCTTTGTTCATCATGCCTGGCGGCAAGGAAGCTCTTGCTCCAAAGCAAATTCTGACTCTCCTCTTCCCAAGTTATAGTTCTAACACTGATGGAAGTGGATCTGAAGAGGAATTCTATGGTTTTGAACCATATGGTACAATATTGTACAATAGTATCATATGGTACAATGGTACCATATGATAGTGGTACCAAATGGCACAATGTACCATGTGGTACAATGTACCCTAATGGAAATAAGTGTCTGACTTTTTAGGTTTATCTTAGATTCTCCAAACATATGCTGCTATGTATGATAATCTATGTAACTGTATTTGTGTATACCTGAATAAACTTACAATGCCACATGCGCTTGAGTAAGTTAATTCAGGTATACACAAATAGTTACATTGATTATCATACATAGCAGCATATGTGTAAAGCTCCTAGGATAACCCAAAAAAGTCAGAGTGACTTATTTCCATAGGAATCCCTGTATCTGTACCATATGGTACCCTATACTGTATGGTACCCTGTACCACCATATGATACCTTGTACCACATGGTCAGTAGGTGGTGGTGCCAGGAGGCACCAGCCCAATGTGGGACCCAAGCCACTGACGCAGCAGTTTCCAACACAAAGCGCTTCATCATCCACCTCTAGGAACATGTCCAGTCACTGTACATTAGTAAATATATAATAGAACATTACTAATATGCAACATTTTTGCATATTTTTTGTTGTAAAAGATTATTGTAAACAAAATAATAATGAAAATATTAGTACAGTTGTGTTAAATACAATGGTACCATATAGTGCCACGAGCATGCAGCACGCTGTACTAGCCCAATGCAACAGCATATGTGTAAAGATCTTAGGATAACCCAAAAAAGTCAGGGTGACTTATTTCCATTGGGATCCCTGTATCTGTACAATATGGTACCCTGTACATTATAGTACCCTGTACCATATAGTACCCTGTACCATATGGTACATTGTACCTTGTCACAGGGTACCATATGGAACATTTTACCATATGGTACATTGTACCATATGGTACTAAATGGTACCGTTGTATTCAACACAATAACCACACTAATATTTTCATCAGTATTTTGTTCACAATAAACTTGTAAACAAGTTTTGTAAACAATATAATAAACAAATTAGTGCAGTTATTGTGTTGAATACAATGAGTATACAATTATACATAATACATTATATTGGTCTCACAGGCCACAAAAGTTACTGTAAAAAAAATATTAAAAGAAAAAAGTAAACAAAAACAGAAAATGAAAAAATGCAACTTTACGGAAGTCGCAGATGTTGCCGCCACCCAGTTATTGATGGTCAACTTCACGACTCCATATCTCTGTAACTACTGATCGGAAATTTTTTTTGTTTGTGTTATTACCTACAGAAAATTATTATCTTTAATTCTGTAAGATTTTTTTTTTTTTTTAAATTCTTGGACCCTGGCTCTCACTTTGAGATTTGGCCTCTGGACCCTGAAAGGGTTAACCCTTTCGGGGTCGGTGCCGTACTAGTACGTTTTACGAGCAGGGGTTGGTGCCGTACTAGTACGCGTAAATTCTAGCGGCTTCAAATTAAGCGGGAAACAGCTGGTAGGCCTAGGGATGAGAGAATGGGTCTGCGTGGTCAGTGTGCGCAGTAGGAAAAAAATCGGGCACCCAGTGGTGCATTGTGGGAACACCATTTCAGTACACCTTCTCCACCATGCCTCGCAGCAAGAAACACCTTACTCCTCGGCGAATTGGGACACTTTTATTCATCAGTGACAGTTCTAACAGTGATGGGGGTGTTAGTGAAGGTGACTTTCAAGGTTTTGAGGCGGTTGTGACCGAAAATAGTGACCATAATACCGGTATAAGTGAGGAAAACCCCGACGACCCACAGCCATCCACCTCTGGTGCTGTGGCGTCTTGTTCACGGCCAGTTGTACCAGAACGAAGGCGGAAACTCCTATTTTCTAATGTCCCAGACTCAGATGTGAGCAATGGTGATGATACTGATAGTGACTATGAACTCCAAGCCCTTCGAAATAGTTCCAGTAGCGCGAGTGAAGAGGAATATTCACATATGCGCTCTGGTAGTGTGCCATATGCTCTTCCAAGGGTTAGGAGTACATCTCGGAGTACATCCCGTGGGCGTACAACAGGAAGTGATAGTGAAAATGATGATGATAGCGTTGCAATTGGTATGAGAAATGTGCATGCAACTGGTAGTGGTAGTGGTGGTGTGGCGCGCGAGGCACCAGCAGTGGACCATGCTGGCACCCACGCCGCTGACTCAGCTCAGTTACAACAAAGGCAACCCTCACCCACCCACCAACCCCCACAACCACAACCTCCACTTCTACAACCCCCACAACCACCTGTAAATATCCAGTACCCACCAGCAGACCGCACCTGGGATTGGCAGGAAGCTGACAATTTTATTCCCAATCCCCATCAGTTTGATGAAAGTCACAGTGGATTACGCCCATCTTGTCCACTTGGGAACAATGCCAGTGAACTGGAATGTTTCCAGTTATTCTTTGACGAACCCCTGATAGACATTATTATCAGAGAAAGCAACAGATACTTGATTACACCATGGCAAACACGATTCTTTCACCAAAATCACGTCTACACCAGTGGAAGGAGACAACTGTTGCAGAGATGTATCTTTTCTTTGCCACAATAATGCTTATGCCGCATGTTTATAAACACCGTATCAAATCATATTGGTCAACAGACAGATTGATTGCAACACCAGCTTTCAGTGATATTATACCAGTGAATCGATTTGTGCTACTTCTACGCATGTTACATTTTCGGACAAAACCAGGCCTGACAGATCCGACAGGTTATATAAGATTAGGAATGTGTTTCTGTATCTGAAAGAGAAGTTCAATATGTATTTTTATCCCTTCAGGAAGCTTGTTATTGACGAGTCACTGATTCTGTTCAAAGCAGTATATACCAAGCAAGAGGAAACGCTTTGGTATAAAGTTGTTTGTGCTTTGTGATTGCTACAGTGGTATTGTATTGGATATTATTGTGTACACTGGAAGTAATACATTGAAAGATACCAGGAAGTTACTGGGTATCTCTGGTGATGTGGTTAAAACAATGATGGAACCATATCTTGGTAAGGGGCATACATTATATACTGATAACTGGTACACAAGCCCCTCCCTCAGTGATTTTTTGCGAGTGAACATGACAGATGTGTGCGGTACAGTGCGTGCAAATCGTAAGCATATGCCTAGGTTCAGTGCAGGCACTCGTAGAGGTGAGGTGCAGGCGTTTGCTGCCAATGATATCATGGCATTTCGGTGGCATGACAAACGAGATGTCACACTGTTGTCATCAATTCACCCTAATGAAATGGCAGACAGTGGCAGGGTGAATAGAGACTGATGAACCCATTCTAAAACCTGCAGCTGTGATGGATTACACTCTCAATATGCGCTTAGTGGACAAATGTGACATGCAGATTGGGTTTGCTGATTGTGTTAGAAAGAGTTATAAGTGGTACATAAAACTCTTTTTCACATTCTGGACATTACCATGCTCAATGCTTATAATGTTTATAAGTTGAAGACCACAAACAAACCACCATATGGCGAATTTTGTTTGTCTGTTATCAGGCAAATAATCACCAAGTACCAAGAAACACCACCTGCAATAGAAAACCGCCCACGAAATTACCAACAACTACCCTCTCGTCTGAGGCTTGGTGGTGAACACTTCCTAACAAAACTGCCTGCTACTGCTTGCAAGAAAAAGGCTCAGAAGAGGTGTTATGTCTGTGCACATACAAAAAGACGCCCACAGCAACGCAAAGACACTCGTTTATGTGTGTGGAATGTGAAACACCATTGTGCATGGAACCATGTTTCAGAGACTTCCACAGGCTGCAGAACTTCTAGAAACATCTGCAGTGACTCAATATGTGTATATATATGATTGAACAATAGTTATAAACATAATTGTACATTGTACATTGTTGTAAATATGTTTTGTAAACAAACTAGTGATAACAAACTTTGTGGCATTATTTTATAAGAAATAGCGAGTGAATATTTGAAAAACAGCACTTATATTGGTCTCACAGTCCATAAACGTTATTTGAAAAAAAAAATTAAATTTCATAAGAAAATAACTTCAAAAAAAAAAAAAAACGATTACCGGCCAACCGGAAGTCGCCGATGATGCCGTCACCGGATCGTTTTGGGTCAACTTGAATCCTCCATATCTCCGTAAGTACTGATCGCAAAAAAATTTTGTTTAGCTATTTAGATTCAGAAAAAAAAACTCTATCATTTCATAAGAAAAATAATTTTTTTTTTTTCCGAATATTTTTCGACCCCAGGAACACTTTCCTCAGAAGGCCTCTCGACCCCCAAAGGGTTAATCATAATCTTTGAATTTATACATTTATATTCCCTCTTCTTTCTCCATAACTGATCCTTCAACATTATTGCTACCCCTTCCTTAGCCTAACTCTCTCAGATACTCCTGACTTAATCCCATTTATTTATCCCCACTGAAATACCCCAACCCCCTTCAGCTTTGTTTCACTTAGGGCTAGGATATCCAACTTCTTTTCATTCATAACATTTGCAATCATTTCTTTCTTATCCGCACTACATCCGCGCACATTCAAACATCCCAATTTTATGAAGTTTTTCTTTTCCTTGTTTTTAGTAATTTATACAGGAGAAAGGGTTACTAGCCCATTGCTCCCGGCATTTTAGTCACCTCTTATGACACACATGGCTTACGGAGGTAGAATTCTATTCCACTCACCCATGGAGATAAGCAGAAATAAACAAGAACAAGAACTAGGAAGAAAATACTAGAAAACCCAGAGGGGTTAGTATATATATGCTGGTACATGCATGTGTAGTGTGACCTAAGTGTAAGTAGCAAGACATACCTGCAACCTTGCATGTTTATGAGACAGAAAAAAACAACAGAAATCCTACCATCATGCAAAACAATTACAGGCTTGTGTTCCACACTCATTTGGTAGGACGGTAGTACCTCCCTGGGTGGTTGCTGTCTACCAACCTACTACAGGGGAAAGGGTTACTGGCACCTACCTCTTCAAGAGGGGCTCCTTGGTGTGGTGAAGAGGCTCTTGGTCTGAGGAATTAGACCTTTTGGTTTTCTTCCTCAGACCGAACCTAATTATCCCCCAATCCCCTTCCCCTATCCCATCTCCTCCATCCTCCCTTTTTTCCTTTCCTCCCCTTTCTCCTCATCCCTCCCTTAGTTCCTTCCCAGTTTTACCCTGGGAGCTTCTCTCCTCAGGCATTCTAGTTCCTAGGTAGGGGGAAGGGTATCGTGGTCCATCCCATTCCATTGAGGTCCTTGGCGGTGGTGTAGTTTGCTGTGGAATCTGGATCGCCTGGGGATGTCCCGATCCCTCTCCGGTCACCCGGGGGGTGGCCTTGGGTATCTTTTGGGCGACGGGTGTATCTCTGGAGGCCACCTTTCGGATTCTGGGGGTGGTGGCCGAAGGCGGTATGCTTTGTGGCGGATATCCGGCCGCCCTCTCTTTTGTCCGCCAAGGTGGATGTGAGGTTGCTATCCCGGATTGCTGGTTTACTGGCATGAAGGGTAGGGTATGGCACGGGTTCCATGCAGCATCTGCACTACTTGTGGTGTTGAGGTTCTCTTGGGCGCAGAGGGGGATTTACGCTCCCTTTCATTCCTCCTAGGAGCTATTCCTCCACGTTCCCCCCTTTTTTTTATTCTTTTTTTTATTTTTATTTTCTTTTTTTTTTTTTCTTAAAAATAAAAAGAAAGGAGTAACCTAACCATGGCTGACCCAATCCATGAACCCATTACCCCCGGGCCCCTTCCTGATACCACACCCATTACTAACCCTGCCTCGTTAACGGACAACTCTTTGGACACCTCTCATGCCCCTATACCTCTTGCTGGTGCCAGTTCGTCACCTGCTTCAGGTACTGGGGTTCTGACCAGCCCTTTTGACATATCTGACCTTCGCTCTTCTCTGACCTTGATTCCGTCTTCTCCCTCGACAGTGCGGCAATTTTCGAATCGCTCGCCCGTCTCACATCAGACCACCCCCGGTCCCACACCCAAACGACCAAGACCCTTACATGACGATTCGACACTTCCTTCTCGTTCATCTCAGAAACGACTAGCATGTCGCGCACTCCCCTTAGATACTTTGTTTCACACTACTCAATGGACAAAGTTTTTTACTCTAAGACCGACTACTCCAACTACCTATCTCTCTGATCATAGTATTGGTAAAACTCTCCTACGCCATGTAGGCAAAGATATCTGTTTTCACGCTCTCAAGAGTGGCACTCGCATCATCACGGTCCAGAATGCTGGCCAAGCTCGCGATCTTTCCCTTCTTAAGACCATAGATACTATTCCTATCACTATTGACAAGCATCATTCTCTTAATTCTTGTAGTGGTACTGTCATTTTACCCCACACCATTGTCCAACGGAATTTCCAGACATGTGGTGAAGACATTTTGGAGCAGCTTAGCTCCAAGAACTCCCTATCCTTAAGGTTGACACTTTTGTCCTCCCTGCCAATAAGCGAAGACGTTATCCTTGCAATATAGCTCGTTTAAAGTTTGACTGCCGTGAACTCCCACCTTCGGTCTACATTGCCGGTCAACATTTACAAGTCCGAAACTGCTGGCGTTTTGGTCATCCAGCGAAATATTGCAGGTCCATGGCCGAATGCCCAGTCTGTGGTGCCGACGACCATGCCAGTCCTTCTTGTACTTTACCTCCCTCTTGCCTTAACTGTCATGAGGCACATCCATCGTACTCTCGCCATTGTCAGGTTTACCTGAATGAGTGGGAAATCCATTCTCAAAGAGGTGGAAGGCTTCTCATATGCCATGGCTGTCTCTCATCTACGCCTTCAAGGAAGACTTCCCCGTATTTCCTATTCTCGCATTGCTAAACGTCGCCCCACTTCTGGGGTCCCAACTTCCTCGACTTCCTCTGTGGTTACAACATCCTCAGTCACCCCTGTCTCGAATCCTTTTGAGGTTCTTGGCTCCGAGGTCCCTACCTCGGCATCCCATACTGTCCACACTCCTTCCTCTACTCACTCGCACAGTTCTGAGTCTACACGTCCTCGTCCTTCGCCTAAACCTCAGCGCCCCCCTTCTCATAAGCCCGGCAAAAAATCCCTATTGCTGGGTTCTTCGCCTTCGACTAGTTCTGTAACGTGTGTGGAGGTTCATCCTCCTCCTCGTACAATTTCTTCATCCCCTGTCCCCTCTCAAGTTCCTTCCCTGACTGTCCCTCCCCAGGCCACTCCCACTTCTGTCCCCTGCCAAGCCCCTTCGACTGTTTCCTCTTCCGTCTCCTCGCCCTCTACTTTTGTACAGTCTATAGTTTCCCCGATGGTTGCTCCCTCTCCTTCCATTTCTAATGTAGTCCCACATTCTGCAACTTTGTCTTCCAAAAATCTGGAAGCTGTAGAGTTCATATTGTCATATTGAAGGACTATTTTGTCCTGCCTCCAAACAAACACTCTCATATGCCAACAAGAGTCTTCAATAAAGGTAAAACTTATTGCAGAGTCTGGAATTTTGATGGACACCGCTCCACCTTCGGTTCCTCCTCCTCTCTCTTCATCTACACCCCTCCTTCCTTCACAGCGTCCCACTCCTTCTCTGATTAACCCTTTCGGGGTCGGTGCCGTACTAGTACGTTTTACGAGCAGGGGTTGGTGCCGTACTAGTACGCGTAAATTCTAGCGGCTTCAAATTAAGCGGGAAACAGTTGGTAGGCCTAGGGATGAGAGAATGGGTCTGCGTGGTCAATGTGCACAGTAGGAAAAAAATCGGGCACCCAGTGGTGCATTGTGGGAACACCATTTCAGTACACCTTCTCCACCATGCCTCGCAGCAAGAAACACCTTACTCCTCGGCGAATTGGGACACTTTTATTCATCAGTGACAGTTCTAACAGTGATGGGGGTGTTAGTGAAGGTGACTTTCAAGGTTTTGAGGCGGTTGTGACCGAAACTAGTGACCATAATACCGGTATAAGTGAGGAAAACCCAGACGACCCACAGCCGTCCACCTCTGGTGCTGTGGCGTCTTGTTCATGGCCAGTTGTACCAGAACGAAGGCGGAA
>WNWK01013889.1:0-53524 GCA_009830355.1 Cherax destructor | reverse complement strand
TTTTTATGCAACAATTTAAATAATCACGGACATAGAGTTCCACTCCACCCTCCTTCCCGATACTTCTGTCTACTTGGAACAATTTAAAACCCTGAATGTGACATTCAGCAGGCATGTCCCGATTTTTCATATTAAACCATGTCTCAGTTATTGCAAAAACATCAATATTACCAGTACTTGCAACTAATCTCAACTCGTCCATCTTATTCCTAGCACTGTGACTATTGGTGTAATATACACTTAAAGACCCTCCTTTCTCTTTACCCTTCCTGCTCATTTCTGTTTTTCCACTATACCTATTACTGTCCTTGTCACCTAGTGCCACTGACTTTCCAATATCCACCTTATTCTGTCTATTACTAGTTCCCTAAATTTATAACATTACTACATTGGGACTTCACTGTTTCCCCCCATAATCCATACCACTAACTTTTTCTAGTTTAAAGCCCTAACAGCTACCTCCACTGAAGTTGCCAGTGCCCCCACCCCAGACCTAGATAAGTGAACCCCATCCCTGGCATACATGTCATTTCTGCCATAGAAGAGGTCCCAGTTGTCAATGAATGTTACTGCATTTTCCTTACAGTATTTGTCCAGCCGGCAATTGACACCAATTGCCCTGGACAACCATTCACATCCAACTCCCCTCCTTGGCAAAACACCACATATGACAGGGTTCCCACCCTTCTTCCTAATTCTGTCTATTGCTGACCTATAGCTGCTAATCAGCTCCTCACTCCTACGTCTGCCAACATCGTTGCCTCCAGCACAGAGACAGATAATAGGATTGCTCCCATTTCCTCTCATGATGTCGTCCAGACGGCTAACAATATCCTGCATCCCAGCCCCTGGATAACATACCCTCTGCCTCCTATTCCTATCCTTTAGACAAAATTCCCTATCCATAAACCTAATCTGACTATCCCCAACTAAAACAATGTTCTTACCTCGACTGGTGGTGTGCATGACGTTCTCGACGGTCTTTGTAGAGATGGTCATCGCTGGGATGTCTTCACATTCGTCTGATAACAAGGAAAAGAGTTGCTGGTTTTCACAGCAGTCTCCTGGACCTTCTTCAACTTCAGCTTCATCCCTTCAGATCCGACTAGCATCCATTCATTGGTCTGATCATCGGCGACATTGTTCCGGGGATAATCCTTGCATATACCCTTCAATCATTGAATTTCTCTTCTAGCTTCCATTAATTCCGCCTTAAGTTGGAGATATAGCTGCTCGTAGTTGAGGTAAACCTTCATCCAATCTCAGGTAGCTAAGAACGGAAGCACAGTAGAAAAGTCTCCACAGAGAGTACACTAGACACGTCCTCACGATTGAAAATATTAGTGCTGCACACTAACTGTGGAAAATATTGGGTATTTTCCCGAAAGGTTATACTCGATAGCCTTTCTAATGTGAATATTCCTAATGTGTGGCTGTTGGTTCGTATTTTTCTTGAGATGGAGAGAGAACCATCGCTACAGTGGCGTGGGTACGCGGAGCTGGGTCATACGAGGGCAGGGAGCAGTCTGTCTCGTGGGATAAGCGGATGAAGGTGGAACGATGGGAGAGCTCTGGATATAAAGGAGATGGAAATCGGCGTTTACAAAGACCAAATCGCGGTTAATGGTCTCTCTTCACAATAGTGAATGTTGTGAATATTCACCGGGCATAATGTGGGACATTAAGTCCAAGAAACTACAATAATAGAGTGATAATGTGTTAAATAGTGACCGACGCCGCCATAACGGGTTTTTGATGGAGGAAATGTGCGTTGGTTCGATCAGTGTTCATCGTACACAATTATTAATGGATTAACTTCTAACGAGGGTAAATTAGTGGGACATTAAACCGACGGGTGAATAGTGTTTAAAGTGTTATGTATAAACTGTAATAAGGGTATAGTGAGGATATGAATCACTACCCCGACCAACCACGTTAAATAACGCCCGGTCTCGTGGGCGTAAGAGAGTTCAAGGGATCAATCTTCTCTTGACTCATCGGGACAACCACCAACATCATCGTCTTGCCGGAAGAATAATCTACCGAGCAGGACCACGTGATCCGTCGAAGAATAGCAACAAGAATGTTGTTTCTTCCCCACTGTAAGTACTCTTGTTATCTTAGCAACCATCTGGCCAGTAGGTATGTTGGGATAATGTGGGTTTACGGTGGGCATGATAATGACAGGATCTTCAAGTGAACAGCAATGGCACGGATAAAGGGTGAGTGATATTAAGTTGTACTCTTTCCTCCTTCTCCCCAATCAGTCAGACATCAACCCATACAGTCCACAAAATTTAACAATACCGTAACCATTGGTGTTACTCATGCTTAATAAATTGGTCAAGGATAGATGTGGATTTAGAGTGAGAATATCGAAGGGACCCCTTGGATGCGCCCAGGAGTGGGTCAAGTTTTCTCACACGCCTCAACGGGGGTAACCGCGGTAAAATTATACTAGTCGGTCCACTCCCCGGGAGATTGTTTTGTTGTAAGTGGCGGTGAAACCCAGACAGGTAATCTCTTAATTCCCCACACTAACTGCACCTTTCAAGCCAGGTGAAATTGCTGACCTAGAAAATGTGCAGAGAACCTTCACGGCATGCATAACTGCGATAAACCACCTCAATTACTGGGAACGCTTGAAGTTCCTAAACCTGTACTCCCTGGAATGCAGACGGGAGAGATACATTATTATATACAGGTGGAAAATTCTCGAGGGATTAGTAACAAACTTGCACACTCGAGTCACTCCCTACGAAAGCAAAAGACTCGGCAGGCGATGTAACATCCCCCCAATGAAAAGCAGGGGTGCCACTAGCATGTTGAGAGACAACACAATAAGTGTCAGGGGCCCAAGACTGTTCAACTGCCTTCCAGCGTACATAAGGGCACCTAAAGTCGGTACCTGACCAGCCAGGCTGTGGTTCGTAAGTTGGACTGCGTGCGGCCAGCAGTAACAGCCTGGTTGATCAGGTTCTGATCCAACATGAGGCCTGGTCACAGACCGGGCCGCAGGGGCGTTGACCCCTGGAACTCTCTCCAGGTATACTCCAGGTAAACAAAGAGTATACAATTTTAATAGAATAAAATATTACCTTTTCAGTAAGCAAACAAATCTTAATACACGACTGCTATTAGTAATGTGTATTTTGGCTTATATCATTATTTAACATTAAATAAAAATATTGTATTGTCAAATCTTTCTCGTTCAGTACACAGCACCACAGACACGTGATTAATATTATATTCATGGAAAGCGCTAAACCAGTAATTTTCCTACAAGACAACACCACTAACATGTGATTAAAAAACACGATACCAAAATTAACATACCAGTTTGCAGATACTGGACGACTAACGGATATTTACGAAGTAAAATAGAGTAAACTCTGACTACTGAACCCATTATTGCAAATTATTAATGATTATTTCTACTTCAGTCACTGCGGTGTATGACCCTTGCGGTTCAGCGCTTCTTTTTATTATAATAATAATCAACTTCAGTCTGGCTAGTGGTGTCTTCTTCTGATGTCTACAGCTTCAGTATAATGAGGCTTTCTTATCAGCCTCATTATTTTTTCTTCATTGAGATACAATGATGTTGTTATCGTTGTTGTTTGGGTTTATAGGGCCACTGACGGCAGAAATACAATGATGTTGTTATTGTTGTTGTTTGGGTTTATAGGGCCACTGACGGCAGAAATACAATTATTATTTCTGTTTTTTCTTGTTGTTATTGAAGTTTATAGGGTCGCCGTACTGAGTCTGGCTTCCCAGCCTCTGAGCCAGAGTCCGAATTTTATATTAAAAATATTATACCAAAATAAAGTATAAAGGACTGAAATGTCCTTCGTATGCACAGCATTTCTCGCAAACTTAAACTAAGCAAACCATAACACGGGTGGGGTTAGAACCCGCGATCAAAGTCTCAAAACTCCAGACCGTTACGATTTCGTGAGTCATGTTGACAGCTTTGAGGGGACTTGAGCTAGAGTTCGTCACGGCCATGCTAGCGGGAGATTCGTCTGTAAAAACTTGCATTTGTGGACACAGTGGTGCCTATGCTGTGAACTAGCAACAGAATATGTACTGTCAGCTAACTACAGAACAGGTACTGTGTCAGCTAGCTACAGAAGAGGAGTACATTAGGTACTGTGTCAGCTAGGTACAGAAGGGGAGTAGATACTGTGTCAGCTAGTGTTACGACTTTGATATCATAACTTAAATAAAAATGTCCTGGCTCCTAAATGGCTGCTCAATCTGCTGTCTAGGGCCATTTAAATTACACTGAAAAAAAACACAGCAACTCTCGGGCCAGCATGCAATATTAATTTAGGAAGGATGTTCAAAACTCACTTATATAAAAATATGTCTATATATTAAAGTAAATTATATACAACTTATAACCTACTACAAAAAACCACCACACTTAAGTTCACTAAATGAACATTTATAAACAGGGAGGCTCCATGACACCCCCCTTCCTGTAGGCTACTTAGCCTACAGTTAAAACGTTATACTCTCCAAAACAGACCCTTGCACACACTAGGGCCTTAAAAAAAACATGAGAGCATTTACACACTAAATTACCTACAGTATACACAAAAAAAAAAAAACTCACCAAACCACCTACTCACACTAACGCCAACCCATGACAGCTTCACCCAGCCGCCTTCCTACTCTTACTGAACTAAACACTTCATCTGCTCCTGTCCTGGCCACTCTGCCTTCACACGAATAATATGAGTCTCATTCCAGTACAAACTCGGAAAATGACATTAAGTATGGAGCGTTTTTTATAAAATATTTTACTGCAGCACACTGCGTAATAGCTAGGTACAGAAGGGGAGTAGGTACTGTGTCAGCTAGCTACAGAAGGGGAGTAGGTACTGTGTCAGCTAGCTACAGAAGGGGAGTAGATACAAACACTCTTTCTGAACGAGGATTTTAAGTCACATCTTCCCAGCTTTGAGGGCCAAGAGAACTGTCTTTCTCAAACAACTGGACAACCTTATCACAACCCAATCCATCGAAGATATCAAGAAGTCAACAGAACACCAGAACCCCTGGACCACTATGGAACATATTACCAAAATACCCAGTGCTAAAGGTCACCGTCACTGATGTCAACAATGCAACAAGCTCTAGCTGATGGAATGGCAATCCACTACTTCCACATCAACTAAAACTACATCAAAGCCGAGAGATTCCTACACATCGCAGAGTGCTTCAGCTGTTACTCTTACCTGCACCCCGCCAAGGATTGTCCTACCAAGGATAAAAAATTCTGCTCGAGTTGCGGCTGTGAAGGACATGACTTCAAGACTTATACCTCCACCACTCCACCAAAATGCCTAAACTGCAAGAATGAACACCATACCCTCGCTGCCAGTGCCCAATAAGAAGAGAAATTCTCAAGAAACCCCAAGAAGAACAACAGAAAACAACTTCAAGGTCTACAACATACGCTGCAATCACAGAACTGCAAGCAGACACCACTAAAATACTCAAGGCCACACAATCTTCATCCTCCATCACCAGCAATTTGCTACCACCTATACCAGACGGTGAACCCACAAAGATCCACCACTGTATGATGTATGCCCAAACAAGGATGCTTCAACACACTCATCAACGAACTCTTCAGGCTAAACAACATGTCCAGTTTTACTTTCCCAGATTCTCCACCTTCTTTTGAGATACTCAACCTCACATCAAAGATCACTAGTTCTAGTTCTAGTAAGTTTGCCGGTCTTGTCCCGGCCCGGGTCTTTACCAAAAGGTGACGCAGCATTGGCCTCTCGAGTAGGGGGTGTCACTCATCTTCTTTCTTCTGTCCTGTCTCTTCTGTTTTGCTGTGGTCCCTCCTTTGAAGGGTGACGGTCATCTTCTTGAATCTTGCAATGGCTCCCTGGGGAAGATCACCAGTGTCTCAACACCCGAAAGTTACTCTCAAGTAGCCCCACCACCACCGTCATCTATATGCAACGAGACTAATCAAACTCCCACCAATGAGACGCTACCATCGGCTTCCTCCACCACGGAAATGGACCAATCAGTGATCTCACCCCAGCCGAACCAATCAACAGGTGTAGAAACTTGTTTTGGGACTGCCTCCTTGTAAGCTGCACTTAGAGCAAGCACTGTTGACACCGACACTCTGAGACACTTCTCTCAGACTTACAAGTGGCTATGGTACAAATTTCTAGCTAATTGCAGTAAAGGGAATCCCACACTGCCTATACAATACTAGAAGGGGGTTTACTTACTTTAAAAAAGTGGCTATGTGTGTCCTTGTCTTCCTTATCTATAACCCCCTCCTAACACCATGTGCAGTGGAGAAACTTTGTCTGCAAAAGATGGGGTAATTAGTGTCCTGCCTGCACCTCAGAGTTCCTGGTTCCTAGGATATCCCTTAAGCAATATATGCAGTAAGTAACACTAGCTTCCAGACTTGAACTTAAGAGACGACGCTGGTACATACCAATGCAAAGGCGTCCGTCTGCTTAAGACCCACAGATAACTCACTAACGTTTCCCCTAGAAAACTGGCCAGATACTGAGAGAAAGAAAGCCTAGTCTTATTGTAATGGGTCTGGATGGAGAGAGATTTCCAAGGTACTTCGGGATCTCCTCCGGGGCCCCAGGACAGATGTTGGGTCACGTGGGGGATGCTGCTTGGTCACAGCACGTCTTCTCCGGGTGATGTCTTGTCTGGTAAGAACGTAGGTCACGATTCGTGAGCCCCACATCTGTCTAGATTCAAGTGTGGGCTACCAGTTGTCTCTAGCTAACATAACCTAATACTTGGCTATTCAGGCCTATAACTACCTATATTAGGGTGTTAGAGCTACAGTATTAATATCTAACGTTGCCTTAATAATCCTAATATTAGTTTCTAACTGTACAAACTTGCCTAGGTGTTCCTAGGTGAATAAATCTATCAATTAAAGTGGACATAATAGTTACCTCCATCAACTCGAATGTGGGTATGTTTTGGTTGGGTGTGTGGGTTTCTGAACTCCGAGGGCCGATCTGTGGTATATTTAAGGCTCCTAACGGCTCACTTACCCTGTGGAACTCGAGTGACCCGAAAAGTTTCCACAACAGGCACTAAAGCTAAAATACCACAACCAGTTGAAGAAAGTCTTACTGACAAGCCACCTACCTCCACTTCTACCAAAAAATCATATTCATCCTTCACATCTGCACAACTCAGTGCAGGGTACCCGACATACTGCACCCTAAGTACGCAGAATGGCCTGGTGTCAGGTTCTACACAACCGACCAATACTGTGATGGAGTCTATTGCGATGATCTCTACGGACGACTCCAGGATGGAGCAGTGAAGTTCACCTGCGACCCTGATCAACTACGGCAGCACTCAAGAAATGATTGAGGACGTCAAACATTATATTAATGACAATGCCAACAAGATCCAACTTTCTTGCGTCTTGAGAACGAATTTCAGAGGCATCAAAAACGCTACCTCACAATAAGCAAGCTTCCCATCAACTAACCATCATGAAGCTGAGCTTCCCCAGCGCTCTGGCTGCTGCCTAAAGCTGGGGTGGGGCTCCAGTGGACCCACAAGAGTGCAACGGACAAGTGAAGTAGTAGCAGCAACACACACCTAGCAAGAGGCATATTTGAGCTTCCCCAGCACTCGGGCTTTGGCCCAAAGCTGGGGTGTGGCTCCAAAAGGATCCTGTAGTGCTTGCTGCCTTTGCACCTCCTGACATCGTCTGTTGCTATGCAGCTGCCACACCCTTCGAGCCCAGTGTGGGCAGGGTTTGTTGCAGTCCAAGATACCTAGCTTCTCCCTCCGAGCCCTGTGGGGGCGGGGAACGGGGCTAGGCATGGGGACAGCTGGTCCCAGACGATGAGGAGGTACTTATACCTCCTCCCTTGGCAGACATTGGACTGAGACACTCCCATGACAGGGAGCCAAGGCCGGGCCACCACTTGGTAAAGGCCCGGGCCAGCAGTACCAGCGAACGTAGAAGATTCGCCAGCTAGATATAGAATAGGAACAGATTCAGCTACTTTAAAAATAGGTGCTGTGTCAGTTACAATAATATGTACTGTCAGCTGTGAAATAGGAACTGTCAGCTATGGGAGAGAAATAGGACCCATCAGTTACATAAGGGGAACTGGTGCAGTGTCAGCTGCAGAAAAGGTACAGTGTCAGCTACAGAAGAATAGGCACTGTCAACAAGTTACGAAAGGAAAATAGGTACTGTATCAGCTAGATACATAATGGAAATAGGTACTGTATCAGCTAGCTACGAAAGAGAATTAGGTACTGTGTCAGTTAGCTACGAAAGGAAAATAGGTTATTGTGTCAACTGAATACGTAATGGAAATAGGTACTGTATCAGCTAGCTACGAAAGAGAATTAGGTACTGTGTCAGCTAGCTACGAAAGGAAAATAGGTACTGTGTCAGCTAGATACGTAATGAAAATAGGTACTGTGTCAGCTAAATACGTAATAGATATAGGTACTGTATCAACTAGCTACAAAAAAGAATTAGGTACTGTGTCAGCTAGCTATGAAAGGGGAATAGGTACTGTCAGTTAAGGAAGGAGAGTAGGTACTGTCAACTAGCTAAAGGAAAAGGAACATTCAGCTAGATACGTAAGGGAAATAGGTACTGGCAGCTAGATACGAAAGGGAAATAGGTACTGTCAGCTAGCTACGGAAAAGGAACTGTGTCAGCTAGCTAAAGGAAATAGGTACTGTCAGCTAGATACGTAAGCGAAATAGGTACTATCAGTAATGGTACGAAAATAGGTACTGTCAGCTAGCTACAGACTGGGTATAGGTAGTGTGTCAGCTTCCGAAGGGAAATAGGTACTGTATCAGCAAGGGAAAAAGGTAGTCAGCTACGGTAGGCAAATAGGTACTGTCAGCTAGCTACGGACGGGGTATAGGCAATGTGTCAGCTTCCGAAGGGAAATAGGTACCGTGTCAGCTAGGTACGCAAGGGCATGGAAATGGGTACTGCATCACCTACTAACGTGTCTAGAACGTGTATGGTACTAAACAGTGGTGCCAAAGGCCGCCATCGTCCAAGTCATCACTTAGTCTAAATTCTCATGAAACATTTACATTTTAATATTTTTTTATATTCCCCCTCCCCCTGGATAGATGATTATTAATTTCTTCCACCCACCCCGATGATGATAATAATAATTTAATATATATAATAGTAATCGTATAGTGCTTATATTGTCTCAAATTTTGAAGTTTTTTTAGCGTTTTTCTTGACGTATATTTTATATTATATCATTCTGCCACTATTTTATAAACGAAAATGAGAGAATATGAGGAAAATGATGGTATATGAGGGGTATAATGTGGTAAAATATGATAAATAAGGAGTACTGTGGGAAGGTTGCACTGCAACCGGTGTCTGGCAACAGTGTGATAGTAGCAGCAGATAAACACACACATCATCTTAACTCCTCAAACAACCGTCAAATAGTTCACTATCACGCACTATCAGCTGAAGGTGAGCATGTCACTTTCACTATACAACTGCCCTGTGTGGGAACCAACCGCCAATGAGGCGATTTGTGGAATTTTGTGGCCAGAAAACGAGGGAATTGTGTACGTCTGGGTGTGAGGTCCAGGAACCTCGCCTCATGTCCAGGGCTCTTGATCCAGGGAGCTGGAGCTTCTTCCCATACCTCGGATTGAACCTGGTTGCCTCTCAGTTATCCCCCAATCCAACCTCTCCCCAGGATCACAGAGCCCGACGGGTTTAGCGCTGTGAATAATCTGATTTCCACCCCCCCTTCCCCAGGTTCGCCACCTGATTGGCATTTATCACCCATACGGGTTTAGCGGCTCCATTTAATAAATAAAAATAAGAAATTGAAGTTTTTGTAATAATAATAATAATAATAATAATAATAATAATAATAATAATAATATTTCATAGCTAATAGTACTAATAGTATTTAGTACTGTTAGTGATGGTACTAATAGTACTTAACACTATTAGTGATGGTACTAATAGTACATAGTACTATTAGTACCATCACTAGTACTAGTACCATCACTAGTACTAGTACCATCACTAGTACTAGTACCATCACTAGTATTATTAATAATACATAGTACTATTATTAGTACTAGTACTACTAGTACTAGCACTAATAGTACTTAGTACTATTATTAGTGGTACTAAGTACTAATAGTACTTAATATCATCACTTAATATTAATCAGTAATAGTACCTACTATCTACTAGTAATTAGCACTAGTCCTAGTTTTAGTTACAAATAGTACTCAGTACTTCTAGTACAGACTTGCTACGTTTTAGTACATTACTAGTAATAGTATTACTAGTTACAGCTTAGTATTAATATTACTAGTTCTAACTAGTACAATTGCGGCGTTATTACACTTACTAGTATTTAACTAGTACTTAATACTAGTGCCTATTACTACTACTACTGCTATTACTACTACTGCTATTACTACTACTGCTATTACTACTACTGATATTACTACTACTGCTATTACTACTACTGCTATTACTACTATTACTACTACTGCTATTACTACAACTATTACTACTACTGCTGTTACTACTACTACTTCTATTACTACTGCTATTACTACTACTACTGCTATTACTAATACTGCTATTACTACTACTGCTATTACTACTACTTCTACAACTACTACTACTACTACTAATACTGCTATTACTACTACTGCTATTACTACTGCTATTACTACTACTACTGCTATTACTAATACTGCTATTACTAGTACTACTGCTATTACTACTACTACTGCTATTACTAGTACTACTGCTATTACTACTACTGCTATTGCTAATACTGCTATTACTACTACTTCTATTACTACTACTTCTATTACTACAACTACTGCTATTACTAATACTGCTATTACTACTACTGTTATTACTACTACTGCTATTACTACTACTGCTATTACTACTGCTATTACTACTACTACTATTACTACTACTGCTATTATTACTACTACTGCTATTACTGCTACTGTTATTACTAATACTTCTATTACTACTACTGCTATTACTAATACTTCTATTACTACTACTGCTATTACTAATACTGCTATTACTACTACTACTACTATTAATACTGCTATTACTACTTCTATTACTACTGCTATTACTACTACTGCTATTACTACTGCTATTACTACTATTACTGCTATTACTAATACTGCTATTACTACTACTACTGCTATTACTACTACTGCTATTACTACTACTGCTATTATTACTACTACTACTGCTATTACTGCTACTGTTATTACTACTACTGCCATTACTACTACTGCTATTATTACTACTACTACTGCTATTACTACTACTGGTATTATCACTACTACTACTGCTATTACTAATACTACTGCTATTATTACTAATACTACTGCTATTACTACTACTGCCATTACTACTACTGCCATTACTAGTACTACTGCTATTACTACTACTGCTATTACTACTACTTCCATTACTAGTACTACTGCTATTACTACTTCTGAGTACTATAACTACTACTACTACTACTTCTGAGTACTATAACTATTACTACTTCTAAGTACTATAACTACTACTACTACATTACTTCTAAGTACTACTATAACTACTACTAATACTTCTGAGTACTATAACTACTACAACATTACTTCTAAGTACTATAACTACTACTACTACTTCTGAGCACTATAACTACAACTACTACTTGAGTACTATAACTACTACTTCTGAGTACTATAACTACTACTACTACTACTTCTGAGTACTATAACTACTACATTACTTCTAAGTACTATAACTACTACTACTACTTCTGAGTACTATAACTACTACTACTACTACTACTTCTAAGTACTATAACTACTACTACTACTTCTGAGTACTATAACTACTACTACTACTTCTGAGTACTATAACTACTACTACTACTTCTAAGTACTATAACTACTACTTCTAAGTACTATAACTACTACTACTATTTCTGAGTACTATAACTACTACTACTACTTCTAAGTACTATAACTACTATTACTACTTCTAAGTACTATAACTACTACTACTACTTCTAAGTACTATAACTACTACTACAAAGTTAATTAATTACTTAAATGTAAAAACCTGTTATAAATAATGCATACTGAACTAACTCTGTCTCTATAGCATTTACAAATAAAATAATCCATTCTCTTGTACTCTATGTAACTCATCTAATGAACATATAAACTGTAATTGCAATGCAACTAATTGTTTTTATTTGTTTGATCTGATTTAATTAATTGCATTTCTGCAATTAATAAATTATTATGTTCAACTTATATTCAAATTTCACAACTTAAATACACAATTATACTTATTTTGTAAATTATCAACCATAATTTCTTACCATGTTAATTAATTTTAAGAGTGGCCACAATGATCAGCATATTAGGGGCTTTTGGCATGTACACCCCATGTACACCCCATGTATACCTCATGTACACCCCATGTATACCTCATGTACACCCCATGTATACCTCATGTACACCCCATGTAAACCTAGAACTATGTAGTACATCTTTGTATCATGTCTAAATAAAAATTATTATTATTACTTCTGAGTACTATAACTACTACTACTACTTTGAGTACTATAACTACTACTATTACTTCTGAGTACTATAACTACTACAACTACTACCACTCAATACTTACTACTACTACTAGTCTACTTAATAATGATACTAATTATTGCAACTTTACTGCCAATATTACCACTTTTTAAATACTACTACCAAATATTACTATTAATGCCACTATTAATAATTGCTATCAAAACTACTACTACTATTTACTATCATTGTAACATCTTATGTGACCTACTAGGTTAAGTCATGTCACTAGGTTAAGACATCTCACCAACTAGGTTAAGTCGTGTCACTAGGTTAAGTTATGTCACTTACTAGGTTAAGTCATGTCACTTACTAGGTTAAGTCATGTCACTTACTAGGTTAAGTCGTGTTGTTGCGTGGAGGTTCTTTCGTAGATTGGGTAATGAACAGACGAGTTTGGATGGTAACTTGGTGTATTGAGGACAAATAGACAGGGTGGAATCTCAAGAGTCGCAGGCCTAGTCTTCTCTACACGGTCTCTGGATGGTAACTGAGGTACTGCCCCGAGCAGGGCTCATAGCTTTCAAAGGGTTGACCTTTGACATGGGTGACTTTTGACATTGGGCTAACGGTTGCATCTACCTGGAGAGAATTCCAGGGGTCAACGCCCCTGCGGCCCGGTCCGTGACCAGGCCTCCTGTTGGACCAGAGCCTGATCAACCAGGCTGTTACTGCTGGCCGCACGCAGTCCAACGTACGAACCACAGCCCGGCTGGGTTATACCCTATGAACTCTAACTGAGCTTACAGTGACAGCTCGGCTACGGTACGTATGTCGTCTTGACATACATCTATACAAACTAAAGACAACAGGCGTACGACTCTGAGCTGATTCTATACAATATCAAAGTACACAACAGTTGAATATTATACTTCACATGGATCTTATCGTGACGGAAAACAATCTACTATATGATATATCATGATACATAGGAATTAATTAATTAAATGAGCTCATTTCTAGAAAATCATGATGAAAGAAAAAATAAAATTAAGTTATGTCGATCGATCGAATTTGTCTTCATGTGATCTACGAATTCTGAGGAAATATATTTACAAGAAGGTAGTGATTAACAGATAATGTAGATCTGGTGCACTCAAATCTATACTGTTAATTCTCAGAATTCGGAGAGAACGTGAACACATTAAAAAAAAATTGAATAATATTAAGTTGATATTATAACACACAGTTGAACACTTACTACATTATTTATCTATACAGGTTATTTACATTTAACCCCAACTCTGCTAGGGTGAGATTGATATAGGCTGTATGATTATCATCTCTGGGTGGATCAAACTCTGTTACAATAGGTAACTTAACTTCTGATTGAGGAGGATCTACACTGGTATCCACAAATGATACTTGGGGATTTCTCAACACTTGTCGTGTACGTAGGGAATAACGACATTCAGGTTGATCTGACTGATCATTAGAGGTAGAGGGTACAGCAACAGGGGAATTATCAGATTCTGTCTCACTAGTCTGATTGTCAGGGGTGTCAGGGACTTCGTCATCATCGCATACTAACTTCATATGATCCAAATGCGATTCCTTAAACTGACCCGTACTAATTTCTCTAACTTTATACTTATTGCGTTGATATGTTCGACTACTGTATAAGGACCGACAAACTTTTGATCAAGTTTTGGCATTGCTGAAGTTTTGTTAAAATTAAACAACATGACTCTGGAACCTACTTGAACTTTAGTCGGTTTGGCTCGAGTATTAGTTACTCTAGTAAATTCTGCTGTTGACTTATGAAGTGTTTCACGAATTCGTCTGAAAACACTCTGAGCTTGACTGGTACGGACTGCTACGAAATCATCAGGATTGTAAGTCGGTTTTGGATGGGAATATAACAGCTCATAAGGCAAACGCTTATCAACACCATACAGTGCATAGTGTGGGGTATCACCTATAGAAGCGTTAAAAGCAGAATTTATGGCACATTTAACATCAGGAATGACTTCATCCCAGGTTACACTATTGGGATTGATGGTAGTTCTCAAGACGTCAAGGACTTTCTTATTCGTTCTTTCTGCTAACCCATTACTGGCAGGATGGTGCGGAACAATGGTTGATTTTGTAATCTTGTATAGTGTACACAAGTTTTCTAGGATCTCATTACAAAATTCACCTCCATTATCTGTTATGAGGGACTTAGGAGTGGTATGTCTGCAGATTATACGTTCCTTGAACGCTTTTGCTACTGTTTCAGCTGTCTTATCTGCAATAGACACTAACTCACAGTATCTGGTAAAGTGATCGACCATCACACACACATGTTTATTTCCACTGAGGAAACATTGGAAGTTGGTCAACAGATCTAGTGCAACTCTTTCCATGGCTCACTAGTAGTAGGAAAGGTTTGGATTGGATTAGGACCAGTAACTAGGTTAAGTGTTGTCACTTACTAGGTTAAGTGTTGTCACTTACTAGGTTAAGTCATGTCACTAGGTTAAGTCGTGTCACTTAGTAGGTTAAGTCATGACACTAGGTTGTGTCACTAGGTTAAGTCATGTCACTTACTAGGTTAAGTCGTGTCACTAGGTTAAGTCATGACACTAGGTTGTGTCACTAGGTTAAGTCGTGTCACTAGGTTAAGTCGTGTCACTTACTAGGTTAAGTCGTGTCACTTACTAGGTTAAGTCATGTCACCTACTAGGTAAAGTCATGTCACCTAGGTTAAGTCATGTCACCTATGTAAAGTCATGTCACCTAGGTTAAGTCATGTCACCTACTAGGTAAAGTCATGTCACCTAGGTAAGGTCGTCACCTACTAGGTAAAGTCATGTCACATAGGTAGTCATGTCACCTAGGTAAAATCATGTCACCTACTATGTAAAGTCATGTCACCTACTAGGTAAAGTCATGTCACCTACTAGGTTAAGTCACATCACTTAGGTTAAGTCATGTCACCTACTAAAGTCATGTCACCTACTAGGTTAAGTCACGTCACTTAGGTTAAGTCATGTCACCTACTAGGTTAAGTCATGTCACCTACTAGGTTAAGTCATGTCACCTACTAGGTTAAGTCATGTCAACTAGGTAAAGTTGTCACCTACTAGATAGTCATGTCACTAGGTTAAGTCATGTCACCTAGGTTAAGTCATGTCACCTAGGTTAAGTCATGTCACCTAGGTTAAGTCATGTCACCTAGGTAAAGTCATGTCACCTACTAGGTAAAGTCATGTCACCTACTAGGTTGTCATGTCACCTACTAGGTAAAGTCATGTCACCTACTAGGTAAAGTCATGTCACCTATTAGGTAAAATCATGTCACCTACTAGGTAGTCATGTCACTGACTAGGTAAAGTCATGTCACCTATTAGGTTAAGTCATGTCACCTAGGTAAAGTCATGTCAACTACTAGGTTAAGTCATGTCACCTAGGTAAAGCCATGTCAACTACTAGGTAAAGCCATGTCAACTACTAGGTAAAGTTATGTCACCTACTAGGTAAAGTCATGTCACCTACTTGGTAAAGTCATATCACCTACTAGGTAAAGTCATATCACCTACTAGGTTAAGTCATGTCACCTACTAGGTAAAGCCATGTCAACTACTAGGTAAAGCCATGTCACCTACTAGGTAGTCATGTCACCTACTAGGTAGTCATGTCACCTACTAGGTTAAGTCATGTCAACTACTAGAGTAAGTCATGTCAACTATTAGGTTAAGTCATGTCACCTAGGTAAAGTCATGTCACCTACTAGGTTGTCATGTCACCTACTAGGTTGTCATGTCACCTACTAGGTTAAGTCATGTCACCTACTAGGTAAAGTCATGTCACCTACTAGGTAAAGTCATGTCACCTACTAGGTAAAGTCATGTCACCTACTAGGTAAAGTCATGTCACCTACTAGGTAAAGTCATGTCACCTACTAGGTAAAGTCATGTCACCTACTAGGTTGTCATGTCACCTAGGTAAAGTCATGTCACCTAGGTAAAGTCATGTCACCTACTAGGTAGTCATGTCACCGACTAGGTAAAGTCATGTCACCTACTAGGTAAAGTCATGTCAACTACTAGGTTAAGTCATGTCACCTACTAGGTAGTCATGTCACTTAATAGGTAAAGTCATGTCACCGACTAGGTAAAGTCATGTCACCGACTAG
This sequence comes from Cherax destructor, assembly GCA_009830355.1. Taxonomy (NCBI): domain Eukaryota; kingdom Metazoa; phylum Arthropoda; class Malacostraca; order Decapoda; family Parastacidae; genus Cherax; species Cherax destructor. The sequence goes on along the minus strand of WNWK01013889.1, from coordinate 36,705 downwards.
GTAGTCATGTCACCTACTAGGTAAAGTCATGTCACCTACTAGGTTGTCATGTCACCTAGGTTAAGTCATTTCACCTACTAGGTTAAGTCATGTCAACTACTAGATTAAGTCATGTCAACTACTAGGTTGTCATGTCACCTACTAGGTAAAGTCATGTCACCTACTAGGTTGTCATGTCACCTAGGTAGTCATGTCACCTACTAGGTAAAGTCATGTTACCTACTATTTTAAGTCATGTCACCTACTAGGTTAAGTCATGTCACCTACTAGGTAAAGTCATGTCACCTACTAGGGTGTCATGTCAACTACTAGGTTAAGTCATGTCAACTTTTATTCTAGTATGGGGTTGCTCCTCTTTTTTTTGGTATTTATATATTTTTTTAATTAATTCATTATCACAAAACTCTTGTGTGTGAGGTTGACTTTTTTTTTCTTTCGTTAATTTTGTGAAGGTGTTGTAATTTTGATATTACAAGGGGGGGGAGGGTTGTGTCTTAAATTGATGGACCCAATTTCAAAGCAGTATCGCTTTGAAATTGGGTCTGTCCTTTCGAAACACCCTGAATTATAATCAAAACTGAGCACAACCCGCAAGGGCTATACAGCGCTGTGTAATTTTGGTAAAACGAGGCAGATTGAAATTAAATTTGAGTGTGTGTCTATATATATATATATATATATATATATATATATATATATATATATATATATATATATATATATATATATATATATAAATGTATTTACAGAATTTGGAAATTTGGCAAGCTAATTTTTTTTTTAGGTAAGTGGAACTACAGATTCATTGCAAGTTTAATGACAGGTTCAGTACACGTTTAATACAGGTTCAGTACACGTTTAATACAGGTTCAGTACATGTTTAATACAGGTTCAGTACACGTTTAATGACAGGTTCAGTATACGTTTAATGACAGGTTCAGTACATGTTTAATACAGGTTCAGTAAACGTTTAATGACAGGTTCAGCACAATTTTTTTTTACAGTTGTCTTGTAACTTGTGTAAATTTTTCTTGGATAACACAGTGAAAACATTGTGGAGCTATTATGCAGCCACTTAATGGCTTTTATACCAAGTGGAACTATATAAGTGGAACTACATAAGTGCAACATAAGTGGAACTACATAAGTGCAACATAAGTGGAACTACATAAGTGCAACATAAGTGAAACTACATAAGTGCAACATAAGTGGAACTACATAAGTGCAACATAAGTGGAACTACATAAGTGCAACTTATGTCACTGTAAGCTCAGTGAGAGTTCATAGGGTATAACCATTTCTGCTCTCGTGACCAATGATGCAACCGTTATCCCAATGTCAAAGGTCAATACTTTGAATACTATGAGCCCTGCTCGGGGCAGTGCCTCAGTGACCACCCAGACTCAGTACAGGACAGACACGCAGGCCTACGGCTCTGAGAATTCCACCCTGTCTAATATACCAAGTTACCATCCCAAACTCATCTGTTCATTACCCAATCTACGAAAGAACCTCCACGCAACAAATGGTGGAAGCGGGTGGGATGAAGATTAAAGTAATTGAGTAGATTTGAGAGCAAGAAGAAGCAGCCGGTGTGAGAGTGTGCCGCCACTCACCTTCCCTCACCCGTGACATCACCCATCCACGACTCTTCTGAAGCAGTGTCTCCAGTCTTCTGGCTTCTAATTGCAAGTAAACCTCTGAAGAGTTGATCTGGGTTTTGCAATTAAGCCAAAAAGTAAGCCAGTTTATGGGATAGAGCCTAAGCCAGCCTAAAGTCATCCAGTGTCTCCTGCCATTCATCCAATTCTTCACTGCTGTGTGCAAGTAACAGCATTCAGGTCCACCAGTCCGGAGGGCTAAGCCAGCCTCTTCCAGAAAGCCAGTCGTTTCTTCAGCAAAGCTAGTTCCTTGAAGTATTGTCTCCACTCGCTCTGTGCTACAAGTTGGACGCTTGTCAGAGTGATATTCACCATTCCGTGGCTTATTGTACAAAAAGCCACCTGGGTTAGTAGGCGTTCCCACTGCCGTGAGAATTAGTGTACTGGCCAAACGCTTACAGCGTCTCAGCACGGGTGTCCCAGGGAGCCGAGCAGCGCTGACATCATCCCATGCTCGCTGCTCACTCTGGAGTGTAAACAAACCACTACCAGCCAATATTTTGTGGTATTTTCTACCCTACCTTGGGTACCAGCAGCATTGTTTCCGGCTCACATAGCAAGTGGAGAGTGTCTTCCTTCATCCCAGAGCGCCAATGTAAAAGCTTGCTGTGTGAGTTCCTCGTGTAAGCACATTTCTCCAAGATCGTCAACAGTCACCACCAGCCAGCGTCCAGGATAATATTCTCCCTCTACCTACATTCGCCGTTCATTTATCAACAGTAGAGAGACTATTCTGTATAGACATTCGTGTGTGTGAGACATTTAAGCAGTGAATTTTCTTAGTGACATTTAAAGACTTGTGTTTTCAGTGTTCTTCCAAATTCTCGTTCATTTGCTTGAAGTCATGTCTCCAGTAAAGTCAAGTAGTACTAATGTGTTTGCTGCCAGTCAAGGCAATGATCTTCAAGTAAATTCGTGCGATAATACTGTGTGTGCTGTTATTCAGAGCCATAATGATAATGAATCAGTGAAAAGTTCTTATAGTCCCTTACTGACTGATAGGAAGTCTCTAGCCTTTGAGCAATGTGTTTGTTCTCCCAGCTTGTATCAGAGAATTGCCAGAGTGATGCGAATGTGAAGTTAAGATTAGTTCTTGTAGAAAGTATGTTTTAATTGTTAACGTTGCCGAGTGGTAAGGCACTAGTATTATTGTCACTCCTGTCTGGAATTCAGCCCCTACAATATCTTGCATGCAAGATAGCTTCAGATGCCTAGGGTGCCGGAGGTATCCCGGACCGCCTTGAGTACTGAGTCTATTCTTGCAATGTTGCTTGTTCAAGTAGTAGTTCCTCTCCAGGGGACGCTTTGTTGAAGAAAGACTACTTGAATGAGTTATAGCATCTCTCGCTGATGCAAAAGCAATTGCAGAAAGCTGTTTCTGTTGCTAGTGTATTCACTAGAGTGCCAGTTGTTGTCCCTCGTGTTCCATATAGTGACCTTTCCAGTTGACAGTAATCCTTTGCAGAGTTAAGTGTCGTGTGTCGAGTAATTATTACCTGCAGTAAGAGATAGTGCGAGCCGTTCTCCTTTGCTCATACTTTGTGTTATTGAGCTATTTCAACTGGGGAGAGATCCATCCACTCCACCGAGCCTGTTCATTCCTTCAGTAGGAAAGTGATCATAAGTCGTGAGCTAAAGATAGAAAATTAGAAAATCCAGTTTAGAACTGAAGTTATTGACTGTGTGTTTTGTTATCAGATTTCCAGCATCTAGTAAGATTTTTAATGTGTTCACGTTCTCTCTGAATTCTGAGAATTAACAGTATAGATTTGAGTGCACCAGATCTACCTTGTCTGTTAATCACTACCTTCTTGTAAATATATTTCCTCAGAATTCGTAGATCACATGAAGACGATTCGATCGATCGACATATATTAATTTTCTTTTTCTTTTATCAAGATTTTCTAGAAATGAGCTCATTTAGTTAATTAATTCATATGTATCATGATATATCATATAGTAAAGTAGATTGTTTTCCGTCACGATAAGATCTATGTGAAGTATAAGATTCAACTGTTGTGTACTTTGATATTGTATAGAATCAGCTCAGAGTCGTACGCCTGTTGTCTTTAGTATGTATAGAGGTATGTCGAGAGACGACATACGTACCGTAGCCGATCTGTCACTGTAAGCTCAGGGAGAGTTTATAGGGTATAACCGTTTCTGCTCTCGTGACCAACCGATGCAACCATTAGCCCAATGTCAAAGGTCACCCATGTCAAAGGTCAATACTTTGAATGCTATGAGCCCTGCTCGGGGCAGTGGCTCAGTGACCACCCAGACTCAGTACAGGACAGACAGGCAGGCCTACGGCTCTGAGAATTCCACCCTGTCTAATATACCAAGTTACCATCCCAAACTCGTCTGTTCATTACCCAATCTACGAAAGAACCTCCATGCAACACTTAGTGGAACTACATAAGTGGAACATAAGTGGATCATTAGTGGAACATAAGTGGAACTACATAAGTGAAACATAAGTGGAACTTCATAAGTAGAACCATATAAGTGGAACATAAGTGGAACTATATAAGTGGAACTATATAAGTGGAACTACATAAGTGGAACTACATAAGTGGAACTACATAAGTAGAACTTCATAAGTGAAACATAAGTGGAACTACATAAGTGGAACAACATAAGTGGAACTACATTAGTGCAACATAAGTGGAACAAGTGGAACTACATAATTGCAACATAAGTGGAACAAGTGGAACTATGTAAGTGCAACTTAAGTGGAACTATATAAGTGGAACTACATAAGTGCAACATAAGTGGAACTATGTAAGTGGAACATAAGTGGACCTACATAAGTGCAACATAAGTGGAACTACATAAGTGCAACATAAGTGGAACTATATAAGTGGAACATAAGTGGAACTACATAAGTGCAACATAAGTGGAACTATAAAAGTGGAACATAAGTGCAACATAAGTGGAACTATATAAGTGGAACTACATAAATGGAACAGCAAACTACACACATTCTGAGTCTGTAGCATCAGTTAAGACTAGCATCAATTAAGACTGTAGCATCAAAACAGTAGGATCAATTAAGACTGCAGCATCAATTAAGACTAGGAATAATTAAGACTGTAGCATGAATTAAGACTGTAGCATCAGTTAAGACAGTAGCATCAGTTAAGACTGTAGCATCAGTTAAGACTGTAGCATCAGTTAAGACTGCAGCATCAATTAAGACTGTAGCATCAATTAAGACTGAAGCAGCAATTAAGACTGTAGCATCAATTAAGACTAGCATCAAGACAGTAGCATCAATTAAGACTGCAGCATCAATTAAGACTGTAGCATCAATTAAGACTGAAGCAGCAATTAAGACTGTAGCATCATTTAACACTAGCATCAAGACAGTAGCATCAATTAAGACTGCAGCATCAATTAAGACTAGGAATAATTAAGACTAGCATGAATTAAGACTGTAGCATCAGTTAAGACTGTAGCATAAGTTAAGACTAGCATAAGTTAAGACTGTAGCATCAGTTAAGACTGTAGCATCAAGACTAGCATCAATTAAGACTGTAACATCAATTAAGACTAACATCAATTAAGACTGTAGCAGCAATTAAGACTGTAGCATCAATTAAGACTGTAGCATCAATTAAGACTAGCATCAATTAAGACTAGCATCAATTAAGACTGTAGCATCAATTAAGACTAGCATCAATTAAGAATGTAGCATCAATTAAGACTAGCATCAATTAAGACTGTAGCATTAATTGAATGTAGCAGCAATTTAGACCCACTAACTTCTCTGGGTTATCCTAGCTTATCAAGGATTAACCAAGGTTATCCTGGGTTATCCTAGCTTATTCAGGATTAACCAAGGTTATCATGGGTTATCCTAGCTTATCAAGGATTAACCAAGGTTATCCTGGGTTATCCTAGCTTATTCAGGATTAACCAAGGTTATCTTGGGTTATCCTTGCTTATTCAGGATTAACCAAGGTTATCCTGGGTTATCCTAGCTTATTCAGGATTAACCAAGGTTATCATGGGTTATCCTAGCTTATTCAAGATTAACCAAGGTTATCATGGGTTATCCTGGCTCATCCAGGATTAACCAAGGTTATCATGGGTTATCCTGGTTCATCCAGGATTAACCAAGGTTATCCTAGGTTATCCCAGCTCATCCAGGATTAACCAAGGTTATCCTGGGTTATCCCAGCTCATCCAGGATTAACCAAGGTTATCCTGGGTTATCCCAACTCATCCAGGATTAACCAAGGTTATCCTGGGTTATCTTAGCTTATCCAGGATTAACCAATGTTATCCTGGGTTACCTTAGCTTATCCAGGATTAACCAAGGTTATCCTGGGTTATCCTAGGCTAAATGTACCTAATTTACTTTATTAGCAAGTGTTACCTGAAGCCTAAATGAATGCCTGGAGGCCTACTTAAAATAACAGTGTGTTACCTAATGTCCCAGCATTAGAAAGTGCTGTCCCAGCATTAGAAAGTACTGTCCCAGCATTAGAAAGTACTGTCCCAGTATTAGAAAGTACTGTCCCAGCATTAGAAAGTACTGTCCCAGCATTAGAAAGTACTGTCCCAGCATTAGAAAGTACTGTACCAGCATTAGAAAGTACTGTCCCAGCATTAGAAAGTAACTATTCTCCCAGCATTAGAAAGTTAGTACTGTCCCAGCAGTAGAAAGTTATTACTACTGTCCCAGCATTAGAAAGTTAATACTGTCCTAGAATTAGAAAGTTATTATTATCCTAGCATTAGAAAGTTAGTACTCTCCTAGTATTTGAAAGTTACTACTGTCCCAGCATTAGAAAGTCACTACTGTCCCTGCATTAGAAAGTCACTACTGTCCCAGCATTAGCAAGTCACTACTGTAGGCATTAGAAAGTTACTATTGTCATCATTATAAAGTTACTACTGTCAGCTTTGGAAAGTTAGTATGCCATTTACTATCCTGGTATTAATATACTCAGTTTATATATACATACCAGTATATAAAGCGTATATTAATTACCACAAAACAATGACATACTATAAATAATTATAAAAATCACCAAATATACCACAATCACAAAATATCAATGAATATACCATAAACAACCACAGATCAGATATACCACAAATATACCACAAACCACAAAAATATCCCCGAATATACCACAAAAAAATTAACCATCCTCCTCAAAAAATTTTTTATTGAAATTAATTAATATTGAGAGTATTGTGCATTTATAGTAGATTTTTAGTTGTCGTAAAATTGTAAACAAAGGCAAGCTGGGAGGTAAAGAGGGACCGCGCGCCCACGAACCATTACTAGCGGCCACCGCGCGCCCACGAACCTTAACTACTGGTGCTTACCGCGTGCCCACGAGTCATTACTGCCCGTCACCGCGCGATTACAAATCATTATTGGTTACCGCGCGCCCACAACACATTAATGGAGGCCACCGCGCGGTGCTTACCGATCACCGCGCGCCCACAAACCAAAGAAAGCATAGATGATGTAAACACGGGGAGACTTGATATAGAATTTACGAAGTATAACCAGCCACATGACTCCAGCTCCTGGACCCAGCATATGATTAGCTCCTGGACCCACCACATGATTAGCTCTTGGACTCACCACATGACTAGCTCCTGGATCCACCACATGACTCCAGCTCCTATACCCAGCACATGACTAGCTCCTGGACTCACCACATGAATAGCTCCTGGATCCACCACATGACTCAAGCTCCTGGACCCAGCACATGACTAGCTCCTGGACCCACCACATGACTAGCTCCTGGACCCACCACATGACTAGCTCCTGGACTCACCACATGACTAGCTCCTGGACACACCACATGACTAGCCCATGGACACACCACATGACTAGTTCCTGGACCCAGCACATGACTAGCTCCTGGACCCACCACATGACTAGTTCCTGGACACAGCACACGACTAGCTCCTGGATTCACCACCTTTCTCTAGCTCCTGGACCCACCACATGACTAGCTCCTGGATCCACCACATGACTAGCTCCTGGACCCACCACATGACTAGCTCCTGGACCCACCACATGACTAGCTCCTGGACTCACCACATGACTAGCTCCTGGACCCACCACATGACTAGTTCCTGGAACCAGCACACGAATAGCTCCTGGATTCACCATCTTTCTCTAGCTCCTGGACCCACCACATGACTAGCTCCTGGACCCACCACATGACTAGCTCCTGGACCCACCACATGACTAGCTCCTGGACCCACCACATGACTAGCTCCTGGACCCACCACATGACTAGCTCCTGGACCTACCACATGACTAGCTCCTGGACCCACCACATGACTTGCTCCTGGACCCACGACATGACTAGCTCCTGGACTCACTACATGACTAGCTCCTGGACCCACCACATGACTAGTTCCTGGACCCACCACATGACTAGCTCCTGGATCCACCACATGACTTTAGCTCCTGGACCTACTACATGACTAGCTCCTGGACCCAGCACATGACTAGCTCCTGGACCCACCACATTACTAGCTCCTGGACCCACCACATGACTAGCTCCTGGACCCACCACATGACTAGCTTCTGGACCCACCACATGACCAGCTCCTGGACCCACCACATGACTAGATCTTGGACCTACCACATGACTAGTTTCTGGACCCAGCACATGACCAGCTCCTGGACCCACCACATGACTAGCTCCTGGACCCACCACATGACTAGCTCCTGGACTCACCACATGACTAGCTCCTCGACCCACCACATGACTAGCTCCTGGACCCCCCACATGACTAGCTCCTGGACCTATCACATGACTAGTTTCTGGACCCACCACATGACTAGCTCCTGGACCCACCACATGACTAGCTCTTGGACCCACCACATGACTAGCTCCTGGTCCCCCACATGACTAGCTCCTGGACCTACCACATGATTCTTGCTCCTGGACTCACCACATGACTAGCTCCTGGACCCAACACATGACAAGCTCCTGGACCCGCCACATGACTAGCTCCTGGACCCACCACATGACTTTCCTGGACCCAGCACATGACTAGCTCCTGGACCCAGCATATGACTAGCTCCTGGACCCACCACATGACTAGCTCCTGGACCCATCACATGACAAGCTCCTGGATCCAGCACATGACTAGCTCCTGGACCTACCACATGACTAGCTCCTGGACCCACCACATGACTTCCTCCTGGACAAACGACATGACTCTAGCTCCTGGACTCACTACATGACTAGCTCCTGGACCCACCACATGACTAGTTCCTGGACCCACCACATGACTAGCTCCTGGATCCACCACATGACTAGCTCTTGGACTTACCACATGACTAGCTCCTGGACCCAGCACATGACTAGCTCCTGGACCCACCACATGACTAGCTCCTGGACCTACCACATGACTAGCTCCTGGACCCAACACATGACTAGCTCCTGGACCCACCACATGACTAGCTTCTGGACCCACCACATGACCAGCTCCTGGACCCACCACATGACTAGCTCTTGGACCTACCACATGACTAGTTTCTGGACCCACCACATGACTAGCTCCTGGACCCACCACATGACTAGCTCCTTGACTCACCACATGACTAGCTCCTGGACCCACCACATGACTAGCTCCTTTACCCCCCACATGACTAGCTCCTGGACCCATCACATGACTAGTTTCTGGACCCACCACATGACTAGCTCCTGGACCCACCACATGACTAGCTCTTGGACCCACCACATGACTAGCTCCTGGACCCCCACATGACTAGCTCCTGGACCCACCACATGACTAGCTCCTGAACCCACGACATGACTAGCTCCTGGACTCACTACATGACTAGTTCCTGGACCCAGCACATGACTAGCTCCTGGACCCAACACATGACAAGCTCTTGGACCCACCACATGACTAGCTCCTGGACCCACCACATGACTTTTCTGGACCCACCACATGACTAGCTCTTGGACCCAGCATATGACTAGCTCCTGGACCCACCACATGACTAGCTCCAGGACCCATCACATGACAAGCTCCTGGACCCACGACATGACTAGCTCCTGGACTCACTACATGACTAGCTCCTGGACCCACCACATGACTAGTTCCTGGACCCACCACATGACTAGCTCCTGGATCCACCACATGACTTTAGCTCTTGGACCTACCACATGACTATTTCCTGGACCCAGCACATGACTAGCTCCTGGACCCACCACATGACTAGCTCCTGGACCTACCACATGACTAGCTCCTGGACCCAACACATGACTAGCTCCTGGACCCACCACATGACTAGCTTCTGGACCCACCACATGACCAGCTCCTGGACCCACCACATGACTAGCTCTTGGACCTACCACATGACTAGTTTCTGGACCCACTACATGACTAGCTCCTGGACCCACCACATGACTAGCTCCTGGACTCACCACATGACTAGCTCCTGGACCCACCACATGACTAGCTCCTTTACCCCCCACATGACTAGCTCCTGGACCCATCACATGACTAGTTTCTGGACCCACCACATGACTAGCTCCTGGACCCACCACATGACTAGCTCTTGGACCCACCACATGACTAGCTCCTGGACCCCCACATGACTATCTCCTGGACCCACCACATGATTCTTGCTCCTGGACTCACCACATGACTAGCTCCTGAACCCACCACATGACTAGTTCCTGGACCCAGCACATGACTAGCTCCTGGACCAAACACATGACAAGCTCTTGGACCCACCACATGACTAGCTCCTGGACCCACCACATGACTTTTCTGGACCCAGCACATGACTAGCTCCTGGACCCAGCATATGACTAGCTCCTGGACCCACCACATGACTAGCTCCAGGACCCATCACATGACAAGCTCCTGGACCCACATGACTAGCTCCTGGACCCACCATATGACTAGCTCCTGGACCCACCACATGACAAGCTCCTGGATCCACCACATGACTCTAGCTCTTGGACCTACCACATGACTAGTTCCTGGACACCCACATGACTAGCTCATAGACCCATCACATGACTAGCTCCTGGACCCACCACATGACTGTAGCTCCTGCACTCACATGACTAGCTAATGGACCCCCACATAACTAGCTCCTGGACCCACCACATGATTCTAGTTTCTGGACTCACCACATGACTAGCTCCTGGACCCACCACATGACTAGTTCCTGGATCCACCACATGACTAGCTCCTGGACCCAACACATGACTAGCTCCTGGATCCACCACATGACTAGCTCCTGGACCCACTACAGGACTATTTCCTGGACCCACCACATGACTAGCTCCTGGACCCAGCATATGACTAGCTCCTGGACCCACTACATGATTAGCTCCTGGACCCATCACATGACTAGCTCCTGGAACCAGCACATAACTAGCTCCTGGACCTACCACATGACTAGCTAATGGACCCACCACATGACTAGCTCCTGGACCCATCACATGACTAGTTCCTGGACCCACTACATGACTAGCTCCTGGACCAATAGCCTCATATCTAGTATGGACCAGTAGCCTCATGCCTAGCATGGACCAGTAGCCTCATGCCTAGCATGGACCAGTAGCCCCCTGCCTAGCGTGGACCAGTAGCCCCCTGCCTAGCATGGATCAGTAGTTTCATGCCTAGAATAGACCAGAAGTGCCTAGCATGGACCAGTAGCCTCATTCCTAGCTCCTGGACCCACCACATGACTATTTCCTGGACCCACCACATGACTAGCTCCTGGACCCAGCATATGACTAGCTCCTGGACCCAGCATATGACTAGCTCCTGGACCCACTACATGATTAGCTCCTGGACTCATCACATGACTAGCTCCTGGAACCAGCACATAACTAGCTCCTGGACCTACCACATGACTAGCTCCTGGACCCACCACATGACTAGCTACTGGACCCATCACATGACTAGCTCCTTGACCCACCACATGACTAGCTCCTGGACCCATCACATGACTAGCTCCTGGACCTACACATGACAAGCTCCTGGACCAATAGCCTCATATCTAGTATGGACCAGTAGCCTCATGCCTAGCATGGATCAGTAGCCTCATGCCTAGCATGGACCAGTAGCCCCCTGCCTAGCATAAGAACATAAGAACATAAGAAAGGAGGAACACTGCAACAGGCCTACTGGCCCACACTAGGCAGGTCCATGTCAAAACCAACCCACGAACAAAAATATTTGCCCATCCCATCCCCAGCGGCACCCAAGCAACCTTCACAACCCTCAAGCCTTCACAACCCTCCAAGTCCCGCTCAAACCTAACCCCTCTCTCATAAGATTACAGAAGGAAGTAACACTGCAGCAGGCCAAACGGCCCACACTAGGCAGGTCCCCCTCAAACCCTAAACCAATCCCACAAACAAAAACACCTTTCCAACCCAACTTCTACTCCATCCATGGAACAAGCTCCGATAATCAGGGCACTACCAAAGAGCGAACTGAAGGAGCTGAAACACCCGGTCCATCACCAGGGCACTGAAGGAGCCGAAGCACCTGGTCCATCACCAGGGCACTGAAGGAGCCGAAGCACCTGGTCCATCACCAGGGCACTGAAGGAGCCGAAGCACCTGGTCCATCACCAGGGCACTGAAAAAGCCGAAGCACCTGGTCCATCACCAGGGCACTGAAGGAGCCGAAGCACCTGGTCCATCACCAGGGCACTGAAGGAGCCGAAGCACCTGGTCCATCACCAGGGCACTGAAGGAGCCATTAGCCCCCTGCCTAGCATGGATCAGTAGTTTCATGCCTAGCATAGACCAGTAGTGCCTAGCATGGACCAGTAGCCTCATTCCTAGCATGGACCAGTAGCCTCATACCAAGCATGGATCAATAGACTCATATCTAGTATGGACCAGTAGCCTCATGCCTAGCATGGACCAATAGCCTCCTTCCCAGCATGAACCAGTAGCCTTATGCCTAGCATGAACCAGTAGCCTCATGCCTAGCATGAACAACTAGCCTTATGCCTAGCATGGACCAGTAGCTTCATGCCTAGCAAGGACCAATAACATCCTGCTCAGCATGAACCAGTAGCCTCATGTCTAGCATGATCCAGTAGCATCATGCCTATCATGAACCAGTAGCCTCATGCCTAGCATGAACCAGTAGCCTCATGCCTAGCATGGACCAGTAGCCTCATGCCTAGCATGAACAAGTAGCTTTATGCCTAGCATGAACCAGTAGCGTCATGCCTAGCAAGAACCAGTAGCCTCATGCTTAGCATGAACCAGTAGCCTCATGCCTAGCATGAACCAGTAGCCTCATTCCTAGCATGGACCAGTAGCCTCATGCCTAGCATGGACCAGTAGCCTCATGCCTAGCATGAACCAGTAGCGTCATGCCTAGCATGAAACAATAGCCTTATGTACAGCATGAACCAGTAGCCTCATGCCTAGCATGAACCAGTAGCCTCATGCCTAGCATGAACCATTAGCGTCATGCCTAGCATGAAACAATAGCCTTATGTACAGCATGAACCAGTAGCCTCATGCCTAGCATGGACCAGTAGCCTCATGCCTAGCATGGACCAGAAGCCTCATGCCTTGCATGGACCAGTAGCCTCATGACTAGCATGACCCAGTAGCCTCATGCCTAGCATGAACCAGTAGCCTCATGCCTAGCATGAACCAATAGCCTCATGCCCAGTATAAACCAGTAGCCTCATGCCTAGCATTTACCAGTAGCCTCATGCCTAGCATGGACCAGTAGCCTCATGCCTAGCATGGACCAGTAGCCTCATGCCTAGCATGGACCAGTAGCCTCATGCCTAGCATGGACCAGTAGCCTCATGCCTAGCATGAACCAATAGCCTCATGCATAACATGGACCAGTAGCCTCATGCTTAGTATGAACCAATAGCCTCATGCCTAGCATGGACCAATAGCCTCCTGCCCAGCATGAACCAGTAGCATCATGCCTAGCATGAACCAGTAGCCTCAGGCTTAGCATGAACCAGTAGCCTCATGCTTAGCATGAACCAATAGCCTCATGCCCAGCATAAACCAGTAGCCTCATGCCTAGCATGGACCAGTAGCCTCATGCCTAGCATGGACCAATAGCCTCCTGCTCAGCACGAACCAGTAGCCTCATGCCTAGCATGGACCAATAGCCTCCTGCTCAGCATGAACCAGTAGCCTCATGCCTAGCATGAACCAGTAGCCTCATGCCTTGCATGAACTAGTAGCCTCATGCCTAGCATGAACCAGTAGCCTCATGCCTAGCATGGCCCAGTAGCCTCATGCCTAGCATGGCCCAGTAGCCTCATGCCTAGCATGAACCAGTAGCCTCATGCCTAGCATGAACCAGTAGCCTCATGCCTAGCATGAACCAGTAGCCTTATGCCTAGCATGGACCAATAGCCTCCTGCTCAGCATGGACCAGCAGCCTCATGCTTAGTATGGACCAATAGCCTCATGCCTAGCATGAACTAGTAGCCTCATGCCTAGCATGAACCAGTAGCCTCATGCCTATCATGAACCAGTAGCCTCATGCCTAGCATGAACCAGTAGCCTCATGCCTAGCATGGCCCAGTAACCTCATGCCTAGCATGGCCCTGTAGCCTCATGCCTAGCATGAACCAGTAGCCTCATGCCTAGCATGAACCAGTAGCCTCATGCCTAGCATGAACCAGTAGCCTCATGCCTAGCATGAACCAGTAGCCTCATGCCTAGCATGAACCAGTAGCCTCATGCCTAGCATGAACCAGTAGCCTCATGCCTAGCATGAACCAGTAGCCTCATGCCTAGCATGAACTAGTAGCCTCATGCCTAGCATGAACCAGTAGCCTCATGCCTAGCATTGCCCAGTAGCACCTTGTCGTTTGGGTTGCGTATATTTGGGTTGTTTACGGTTGATTCCTAGCGAGGATGGCAACAAGATGAACATGTCTCTAACATGTCGGATGGCCCAGGGCCACGTGGACTGCGCCTGCGCACTGTGGCCTCCTGGCAGCGGGATGATGCAATAGCAACGTGCTGGCTGCTCATTGGCTGTTGCTGCTGGGTTATGGAAGGGGGTAGGTGGAGGGATACGGACACGTGATGCGGCGTACCTAGGGGGGTGCCCATGGTGGGTCTTTGGGGGGTGTCCATGAGGTGTTCTAGTGGGTCCCAATGGGGGTGTCCTAGGGGGGGAAAGTAAAACGAAGGCGCCATGTTTTGAAACCTTTCGATTTGACCTTTTTGTGTGTGGAAAAGACACTGACCTTTTTTTTAATGGATAAAGACCTTTTTTCGTATGGAAAAGGACGTTTTGACCTTTTTGTATATGTGCGAAAGGACACTGGCCTTTTTTGTGGAAAAAGACACTGACCTTTTTTTGTGGAAAAGGACATTGACCTTTTTTGTGGAAAAGGACATTGACCTTGTGGAAAAGAACACTGACCTTTTTTGTGGAAAAGGACATTGACCTTTTTTGTGGAAAAAGACACTGGCCTTTTTTTTGTGGAAAAGGACACTGGCCTTTTTTGTTAAAAAGGACATTGACCTTTTTCGTGGAAATGGACACTGGCCTTTTTTGTGGAAAAGGACATTGACCTTGTGGAAAAGGACACTGGCCTTTTTTGTGGAAAATGTCACTTTAGGAACTTAGTACATTTTTTTTATCCTAGGTAATTTACACCTTGGCATGTAAGGTAATTATATTCAGCCAGAACTGCTATAATTGTACCTGTGTAATTGTACCTGTACTCACCTAGTTGTACTCACCTAGTTGTTGTTGCAGGGGTCGAGTCACAGCTCTTGGGCCCGCCTCTTGTAATTGTACCTGTGTAATTGTACCTTAATTTGGGCTTCTTTGTACTTATTGTGTAAGTTTATTTAATAACGTGTGTAAGTTATCTAGGATAACTCAGAATAATCAGAATTATTGCCAGAAATGTTCGTGGATGTTAGTGACATGTGTGTGTATGTGTGTGTGTGTGTGGTCGCAGGGGTTGATTCATAGCTCCTGGCCCCGCCTCTTCTCTCCCCCCTCTCTCCTTCCCACTTTCTTAACATTTTCACTCCCCTCTTCACCCCTCCCTTGTCCACTTCCTCTCGTTCTCCTTGCGCCCCGTTATTTCTTTCCTGCCGTTTTCTCTGGTCTACCCCCTCCCTCGTTCCTCGCCCCTCCTCCTCACCCCTCCTCCTCACCCCTCCTCCTCACCCCACTATCTCAACAACGCACAACCGGTACAAAACGTTCGGGGCTTCACTATGGAGAGGGCGGCGCGCGAGTGACGCAGGTGTGGCTGGCGGGTGTATGACCGCAACTACTAGTTACCAGGGCGCCAGCTTAATTTATTACGTCAGCTTAAGCCGTCGTGCCAGCTTAAGCTATTGTACTGCTCATTACCTGCTTGTGCTTACAAGGAACACAGGTAGGTGTCAGTGGTACATCTCCGTGTTCCCTCTTATATGATCCAACACAACATGGGCTAAGGAACCTGTGTATTTCCATGCCTTTAGCAGTGTCTTGTACAGCTTTAACAACATTATTGCACCAATATTCTTTATTTCGTTGAAATGAGCTGTAGATCCTTCCAGTGTTTTCTTTAATCTCGTAAAAAATCAACGTTTTACAGCACGAACCAGTAGCCTAGGGCTGGGCTCCGCCAGTAGTGCTACTCTTGAAACCCGTCGAAGGTAGTGAAAGTAACTCTTAAGAACGTTTTATCTATAAAACTGAAAAAGTGTATTGCAGAAAGACTTGTAACAGCCTGGTTGATCAGGTTTCATGGTAGATCAGGGTCTGATCAACCAGGCTGTTACTTTAGTTACTCTAGTTACTTTACAACATTATGCAAGATAATTGTAAATTATTACATTCATGGGGGATCGTTAAATTCATAGAGGTGTTACAGCGCCTGGGAATATGAAAGACATTCGGATCGTATTCAAGGAATTGGAGAATGTCAAGAATGATCAACAACCCTACACTAGCAGGGTAGCTGTGAAGATTGTGTAATCGTGTCTATATAGTGTTAATTACTCGTAACCCAGTAGAGGCTCGTGAGTAAGTCCTCTCACACAACTTCCAACTCTGTCTCCACAAGAGGCTGACCTTCCTAGTTTTCTCTAAGCTGCTTTTCCTTCACTAGTGGCGTCCGTAAAACACGTTCACAAGAGGGCGTTAGTGCCTCTGAGGATGAGTATGACATCCCATTCTAATGGTTACTGTACTCACCTAATTGTGGTTGCAGGGGTCGATTCATAGCTCCTGACCCCGCCTCTTCGCTGGTCGCTACTAGGTCCACTCCCTGCTCCATGAGCTTTATCGTACCTCTTCTTACAGCTATGTATTTATCCTGCCTCCACTACATCACTCTCCAGACTGTTCCACTTCCTGACAACTCTGTGGCTGAAGAAATACTTCCTAACATCCCTGTGACTCATCTGAGTCTTCAACTTCCAGTTGTGACCCCTTGTTGCTGTCCCATCTCTGAGGCATTCTGTCCCTATCCACCTTGATAATTCCTCTCAGTATTTTTTATATCTTTATGTCTTCCCTATCCCTCCTGTCCTCCAGTGTTGTCAAGTTGAGTTCCCTTAACCTCTCGTTGTAGGACTAACCCCTTGGCTCCAGGACTAGTCTTATTGCAAACCTTGCACTTTCTCTAATGTCTTGACATGTTTGACCAGGTGTACAGTGTTGTAGGAGTGTGCATGAGGTAGAGTTAGCAAGGGTAGGAGACAGTGTTGTAGGAGTGTGATGAGGTAAGGGAAAACAGGAAGAAGCGGTGAAGGAGAATGGTATGGTGGAAGAGGAGGAGGACAAGGAGGTCAAGTTCTGGTGTGAGAAGAAATCAGGTGCTACTGGAAGTTCAAGGTTCCATATTGGTGTTACATACTCCAATATGGGCCTGACGTACAAGGTTTACAGTGTCGTGAATGACTCCTTACCGAGATGTCGAAACGCTATTCTCAGGTCTGCCAGGCACCCACATGCTGCAGCAGTTATTTGGTTGATGTGTGCCTCAGGAGATGTTCTTGGTATGATGTTCACCCCAATATCCTTTTTCTTGAGTGAGTTTTGCAGTCTTTGACCTTTTAGGCTGTACTCCGTCTGCGGTCTTCTTTGTCCTTCCTCAAGCTTCTTAACTTCGCACTTGCTGGGGTTAAACTCCAGGAGCCATTTGTTGGACCAGGCTTGCAGCCTATCCAAATCCCTTTGCAGGCTTACCTGGTCTCAGACCGGTCCGTGGGGGCGTTGACCCCTGAAACCCTCTCCAGGTATAATCCTTGTCCGCTTGTATTCTCATTAGCTACACATCGTCTGCAAACAGGGACGCCTCTGTCTATCCGTTCCGTCATGTCATTCATATATACAAGAGCACCGAACCTATTACTGACCCTTGTGGAACCCCACTCGACACCTCGTCTCGTACCGACACACGTTGTTTCCGCCTTCTTACAGTCCAAGAAGATGCAGTTACCCATCCCTCTCTCTCATGTCTTATTTCTATTATCTTGTCGAAGAACTCCAGTAGGTTCGTGAGGCAGGATTTCCCTTCCCTGAAGCCGTGCTGGTTGTCATATACGAGTAAGTTCCTTTCTAGAAGCTCCACCACTCTTCTGATAATCGTCTCAGTAACTTTATATACATGTCAGCGGCACTGGTTTGTAATTTAGTGCAGCCTGTCTGTCTCCTTTCTTAAAAATCGGGACCATATTTGCTGTCTTCCACACCTCAGGCAGTTGCCAGAGGTGTCAGCGTAGAGGTATCGAAGTGGGTATAACTGGTAGCATTACTAACAATGTATGGCTGTTTTTATTGTAACTGTTATTCTAAGGATACTCAATACTTGTGTTCAGCTAGACCATTACTGGCTGGGTATGCCTGGAGAGGGTTTCGGGTGTCAACGCCCCCGTGGCCCGGGCTGAGACCAGGCATCGTGGTTGAACAGGATCTGATCAACCAGGCTGTTACTGCTGGCCGCAAGTAAACAGATGTATGAACCACAGCTCGGCTGGTCAGGTACTGACTTTAGGTGCCTGTCCAATGCCTTCTTGAAGACAGCCAGGGGTCTATTGGCAATCCCCCTTATGTATGGTGGGAGGCAGTTGAACAGACTTGGGCCCCTGACACTTATTGTGTTGTCTCTCAGTTTAGAATATGTAAAGACGAACAGATACTCAAAGTTTACTAGTCGTTGAATACACCTGGAGTTAGGTCCACCTGATTTTCCTCATAATGGAAGACATTGTGCATGTCTGACCATATTCAGCAGATATTATTTGCCATACGAGGCTGGTGGTACTTCCTCCTAGCCTGTGTGATAGCTCAGTCCTTCAGCAGTAATGATGTAAAATACCAACATGGAAAAATACACAGATGCAGTATAATCTGACTTTAATTGACAATGTTTCGTTTGCATTAATATGCAAATGTATTTGTGTGTTCTGTTGAGCTCTTGCCAGGCCGGAGAGAGTGGGAGGCAGGTCTTGGTGTTGGTAGGCTGGCGCTACAGTGAGGCAGGTATAAGCTCTCGTGAACTGAAGTCTAGGCATGACTAGGTCACGAGATGGCAGCACCAGCCTAGTGTCATGGCGCGAAATATAAATCCCAAGAGCGGTTACGTCACAGAGAGATTTACATGTATGTATGTAGGGACAAAAGTAAGTCAAGAGTAACATGCTCAGATAAAAATTCACACACACACGAGCTATTAAATCTCTGCACCAAATTCACCTGCTTACTCATCAGGTACATGTATGTTAGCTATAAGAAATCACTCTCCTCCCTTTCTGTACCTACATTCATTAGGTACCTTTTGGCTCTCTTGAACTGGCTTTGACATGTGCAGGCAGTCTGTTCCATTCCTTTATTGCTGAACAATAAAAGGTGTTTGAAGCCTGGCCACTGACTGTGGCTACTACACAGTTGTGCTCTCTCACCCTGGTACGATAATTGTTTTGATTCCCAGCCTTGACAAACTTGGCAGCAAGATATTCTGGACACTGAGGGTGAGGGGAGGTAGGGTTGGGGTATTAGGAGGGTGAGAGAGGGTGTGGAGGATGAGGGGGTAAGAGGGTAGCAAGCCAGAGCAGTCTCACACGGGTACAGTACGCGTCCAGTGATAGCTTACTACTTGTGCTACAAACTTAAACCTTCATACCATTGCTAGAATGGAAGGTAAATTGTTACATTATTTGCTTTCTTTTACTTAATCAAATTTTGTCGTCTGTCGGCAGTGTTTAACCAGCTGCTGCCATCCCCCCTCCCCCCTCCGTCTGACCAGAGCGTCGGTAAGATGGGTAAGGAAGAAGGATGGGTAAGGAAGAAGGATGGGTAAGGAAGAAGGATGGGTAAGGAAGAAGGATGGGTAAGGAAGGATGGGTAAGGAAGGATGGGTAAGGAAGAAGGATGGGTAAGGAAGAAGGATGGGTAAGGAAGAAGGATGGGTAAGGAAGAAGGATGGGTAAGGAAGAAGGATGGGTAAGAAGAAGGATGGGTAAGGAAGAAGGATGGGTAAGGATAGAAACATGGGAAAAAGTTGGGAGGTGGAGGTGGGTGTTATAACCAGTGCCGCTGCCGTCTACTGTGCTTGTCGGGGCAGAAAACAAATAACTCCTAATGTATATTATTCTGAGCTTGGATTTGATTTTCCTCATATCATCACTGGTAACCATAAGTGATAATAATAATGTTTATTTCTACAAGTATCTGATTCAGCTTATACAGACCATACCTGGAGTATACCTGGAGAGGGTTCCGGGGGTCAACGCCCTCGCGGCTCGGTCTGGGACCAGGCCTCATGGTGGATCAGGGCCTGATCAACCAGGCTGTTACTGTTGGCCGCACGCAAACTGACGTACGAACCATAGCCTGGCTGGTCAGGTACCGACTTTAGGTGCCTGTCCAGTACCTTCTTGAAGACAGCCAGGGATCTATTGGCAATCCCCCTTATGTATGCTGGGAGGCAGTTGAACAGTCTTGAGCCCCTGATACTTATTACACCCCTGCTTTTCATTGGGGGGAGGTTGCATCGTCTGCCGAGTCTTTTGCTTTCAGAGGGAGGGATTTTCGTGTGCAAGTTTGGTACTAATCCCTGTAGGATTTTCCACGTGTATATGATCATGTATCTGGGACCTTCAAGCGTTCCCAGTAAGCTAACATCTGTGATATACTATATACAAAGTCCCTGGTTATGTTGAGCATTTCCCACAACTTAGGTTAATTTTGTTCCCCAGGATGCCACCCACACCTCTTCACTAACACCCAGGTACCTATTTACTGCTAGTGAACAGTGACAGCAGGTGTAAGGTGACTAACACCTATGTACATATTTACTGCTAGTGAACAGGGACAGCAGGTGTAAGGTGACTAACACCTATGTACATATTTACTGCTAGTGAACAGGGACAGCAGGTGTAAGGTGACTAACACCTATGTACATATTTACTGCTAGGTGAACAGGGACAGCAGGTGTATTAAGGAAACTCCTTAATGCTTCCACTCGTACCGGGGATCGAACCCCGGACCTCAATGTGTGAGCTGAGTGCGCTACCAACCGAGTTGAGGAGCTGCAGTTCAACACCCTCAAGTCTTGTAATCCTCCCAAGAGGTTCTGGAACTAGAGGTCAACACATTAAAAAACCCTGGCATCCATACCTGGAGTTTACCTGGAGAGAATTCCAGGGGTCAACGCCCCCGCGGCCCGGTCTGTGACCAGGCCTCCTGTTGGACCAGAGCCTGATCAACCAGGCTGTTACTGCTGGCCGCACGCAGTCCAACGTACGAACCACAGCCCGGCTGATCAGGTACCGACTTGAGGTGCCTGTCCAGTGCCTGCTTGAAGACAGCCAGGGGTGTGTTGGTAATCCCCCTGATGTATGCTGGGAGGCAGTTGAACAATCTTGGGCCCCTGACACTTATTATGTTGTCCCTCAACGTGCTAGTGGCACCCCTGCTCTTCATTGGGGGGATGTTACATCGCCTGCCGAGTCTTTTGCTTTCGTAGGGAGTGATTTTTGTGTGCAAGTTTGGTACTAAGCCCTCGAGAATTTTCCATGTGTATACAATAATGTATCTCTCCCGCCTGCGTTCTAGAGAGTACAGGTTTAGGAACTTCAAGCGTTCCCAAGGGGAAAAGGCCCAAGAGCTGTAGATCAACACTCATCCAAGAAGAACACTCTTAACATTAAAGACACCAGAAGTATTAGCAATATTACTTATATAAGTATTAGCAATATTACTTATATAAGTATTAGTTATTTAAGTGAGGATAATAGTTTGTGTTTTGGTCACTGAGGAATCCAAGGAAGTTATCCTTGTATCTCACTATCCCAGCCCACTCTACCTCAGTGTCCCGTAGCTCGACTGCTAGCGCATTCAACTCACACACTGAGGTCCGGGGATCGATCCTCAGTACGGGTAGAAACAGGACGTATTTCTTTAAGACACCTGTTGTCCATATTCACCTAGCAGTAACATAGGTACCTGGGTGTTAGTGGACTGGTGTGGGTCGCATCCTGGGACAAAACTGACCTAATTTGCGGGAAATGCTCAGCATAACAAGCGGTTTTCTATATAGTATTATGTCATTAATGTCAGCTATGGTCTGTATACCTTGTACACGTACTTGTAGAAATAAAAATTATTAATTCATGCAAAAGGAATGGTACAGAGTGCAGCATAAACATTAAGGCAGTAAATATCAACAATGAAGATTTGAAGCCAATCAGGAGATTCACAAGTTATCACAAGGAAACTAATATCAATTTCTTCAATAAAAGTGCCAAACTAGCAACCACACAGCCTTGAGCCAATTTGAACCTTCCACTAGGATACATTAAGTCTGAAAGTTTACGGCCAGTCAGAAGAGTCATGGTTAAATGCCATTTATCAACTTGTCGGTGCTGTAAACCAGAAGAGGCATCGTCTAGTTATCACAGATCAACATCCCAAAATGTGCCAGTACTTTATGATTGATGCCATTAAGAGATACATTCTATAGTTATTAGCATTGAAAGTTTGAAGCCAATTGGGTAAGACGTTCACAAATTGCCACATGGAAACCGGTGATTAACTGTTGAGAAGTATACTTCTAGAAGTAAGTCTTTAGCCATCATACCTGGGTATGCTGTACCTGGTATACCTGCAGTATAACTGAAGGGTGTTTCAGGGGTCAATGCCCCAGCAACTGTCATGACCAGGCTTCGGGGTGGATCAGGACCTGATCAACCAGGCCATTACTGCTGGATGCATGCAAACTGGGGGGATGCTATTTTTGGAGATGAGATAAGAATGAATATAATAAAAAGACCACTGTTGGTCTGGGGTTCCCACCTTTGTTGTTGACATCTCAGAACCTCAGCAGCCTGGGGATCTCCTTTGATGTTGGTTATCTTAGTTCCCATTGGGCTGTGAAAGCAGGTTACTATAATTATCACGCCCTCCTGACGTATCGTCATACGTGCAGGTAATAGGTCTCTTACCTGTGTTTAGGCATTGGCCCTCTTTTTCACAACTTCACTGGTTAGCCCTATTCACCTGACATCTACCCTAGGCACTGCAGTGATTTACTAGGCAGATGTCAGGATGAATATGACTTACCTGGCTCATTGTAGTGGGAGCCCTTGACATCACTACGTTGATGAAGCCAATATCTGTTACCTGAAGACCATCACTTGTCCACAAGTTCTTTTGAACTATATCTGTGGATGTCCACAGTAAGGAGAAAGTTCTCCCTTCGTCGTTCGTACACGAATAAACAACATGGAGAATAGTTTTGCCGTGGTACTTGCTTGTTCGTATGTCCATAATTATTCACAGCAGAGTTTCGTTCCTCCTGAAAACTGACAGTCCACGACTCGAGTTCCATGAATTACACAAACAGTTTCACAAAGTACACACTGATACGGCCATAGTATGGTAGGATTGTGGACAGTGGAGTCAGAGTGCACATGCTGTGGATTCCATATCACATTGGTCTCCAGATGCATGATAGAACTGATGAATTGGCTAAGCTGTATGCTTTCAAAGAGGGGGTAGATTACAATCTTGGCTTGTCAGTTAGCAGTTTGAGAACAATAATACGAAAAGAACTTCAACTGAACTTTATTGACCTAAAGACTCAAGGAGTCCATCTATCATCATTCCATCATGCAGGAGGAGCCAAATGTCTATACCTGGAGTATACCTGGAGAGAGTTCCAGGAGTCAACGCCCTTGCAGCCCGGTCTGTGACCAGGCCTCATGTTGGATCAGAGCCTGATCAACCAGGCTGTTACTGCTGGCCGCACGCAGTCCAACGTACGAACCACAGCCTGGCTGGTCAGGCACCGACTTTAGGTGCCTGTACAGTGCCTGCTTGAAGACAGCCAGGGGTTTGTTGGTAATCCCCCTGATGTATGCTGGGAGGCAGTTGAACAATCTTGGGCCCCTCACACTTACTGTGTTGTCTCTCAACGTGCTTTCATTGGGGGGATGTTACATCGCCTGCCGAGTCTTTTGCTTTCATAAGAACATAAGAACATAAGAAAGGAGGAACACTGCAACAGGCCTACTGGCCCATACTAGGCAGGTCCATGTCAAAACCAACCCACCAACAAAAATATTTGCCCATCCCATCCCCAGCGGCACCCAAGCAACCTTCACAACCCTCCAAGTCCCGCTCAAATCTAACCCCTCTCATATGATTACAGAAGGAAGTAACACTGCAGCAGGCCAACCGGCCCACACTAGGCAGGTCCCCCTCAAACCCTAAACCAATCCCACAAACAAAAACACCTTTCCAACCCAACTTCTACTCCATCAATGGAACAAGCTCCTATAATCAGGGCACTACCAAAGAGCGAACTGAAGGAGCTGAAGCACTCGGTCCATCACCAGGGCACTGAAGGAGCCGAAGCACCCGGTCCATCACCAGGGCACTGAAGGAGCCGAAGCACCCGGTCCATCACCAGGGCACTGAAGGAGCCGAAGCACCCGGTCCATCACCAGGGCACTGAAGGAGCCGAAGCACCTGGTCCATCACCAGGGCACTGAAGGAGCCGAAGCACCTGGTCCATCACCAGGGCACTGAAGGAGCCGAAGCACCTGGTCCATCACCAGGGCACTGAAGGAGCCGAAGCACCTGGTCCATCACCAGGACACTGAAGGAGCCGAAACACCCGGTCCATCACCAGGGCACTGAAGGAGCCGAAGCAACTGGTCCATCACCAGGTACTAATCCCTCGAGAATTTTCCACGTGTATATAATAATGTATCTCTTCCGCCTGAGTTCTAGGGAGTACAGGTTTAGGAACTTCAAGCGTTCCCATTAATTGAGGTGGTTTATTGCAGTTATGTGTGCCGTGAAGGTTCTCTGCACATTTTCTAGGTCAGCAATTTCACCTGCCTTGAAAGGTGCAGCTAGTGTGCAGCAATATTCCAGCCCAGATAGAACAAGCGACCTGAAAAGTGTCAACATGGGCTTGGTATCCCTGGTTTTGAAGGTTCTCATTATCCATCCTGTCATTTTTCTAGCAGATGCGATTGCTATTGTGTTATGGTCCTTGAAGGTGAGATCCTCTGACATGATCACTCCCAGGTCTTTGACATTAGTTTTTCGCTATATTGTGTGGTTGGAATTTGTTTTGTACTCCGATGAGATTTTAATTTCTTCACGTTTTCCATATCTGAGTAATTGAAATTTCTCATCATTGAACTTCATATTGTTTTCTGCAGCCCATTTAAAGATTTTGTTTATGTCTGCTTGGAGTCTTGCAGTGTCCTCAACGGTGGACACTGTCATACAGATTCGGGTGTCATCTGCAAAGGAAGACATGGCACTGTGGCTTATATCCTTGTCTATGTCCGATATGAGGATGAGGAACAGGATGGGAGCGAGTACTGTGCCTTGTGGAACAGAGCTTTTCACTGTAGCCGCCTCAGACTTTACTCTGTTGACTACTACTCTTTGTGTTCTACTTGTTAGGAAATTATAGATCCATCTACCCACTTTTCCTGTTATTCCTTTATCACGCATTTTGTGTGCTATTACACCATGGTCACACTTGTCAAAGGCTTTTGCAAAGTCTGTGTATATAACATCTGCATTCTCTTTGTCTTCTAGAGCATCCAGGACCTTGTCATAGTGGTCCAGTAGTTGGGACAGACAGGAGCGACCTGCTCTAAACCCATGCTGCCCTGGGTTGTGTAATTGATGGGTATCTAGATGAGTGGCGATCTTGCTTCTTAGAACCCTTTCAAAGATTTTTATGATATGGGACGTTAGCGCTATTGGTCTGTAGTTCTTTGCTATTGCTTTACTGCCCCCTTTGTGGAGTGGGGCTATGTCTGTTGTTTTTAGTAACTGCGGGACGACCCCAGTGTCCATGCTCCCTCTTCATAGGATGTTAAAAGCAGTTCTTGATGGTGCATCCAACAAAATAAGCAGACTCTTGGATGTCACTACTGCCCGCCTCCGGCTGGTTTACAAGTATCTTTGGCAGGTTAAATCACCACCATCAGATGTAGACCAAACGAAATGTAAACTTTGCCAGATGGACTATTGTCACACCCTGTGACATTATGTACTGGAGTGCGATAAAATGAATGAATTCAGAGACAACTCACTCAGAAATGTTCAAGAAATGGCAAAGTATTTTATCGCAGTGGTATAATACAAACCATTCTGGAGAAATACTCTGACTTTGCTCACTGTAAATAAAGCATTACCACGTGTGTGTGTGTGTGTGTGTGTGTGTGTGTGTGTGTGTGTGTGTGTGTGTGTACTCACCTATTTGTGGTTGCAGGGGTCGAGTCATAGCTCCTGGCCCCGCCTCTTCACTGATTGCTACTAGGTCCTCTCTCTCCCTGCTCCATGAGCTTTATCAAACCTAGTCTTAAAACTATGTATGGTTCCTGCCTCCACTATGTCGCTTTCCAAGCTATTCCACTTCCTGACAACTCTATGACTGAAGAAATACTTCCTAACATCCCTTTGACTCATAGGAGTCTTCAACTTCCAATTGTGACCCCTTGTTTCTGTGTCCCCTCTCTGGAACATCTTGTCTCTGTCCACCTTATCTATTCCTCGTAGTATTTTATATGTCGTTATCATGTCTCCCTAACCCTCCTGTCCTCTAGTGTCGTCAGGCCGATTTCCCTTAACCTTTCTTCGTAGGACAATCCCTTAGCTCTGGGACTAGTCTTGTTGCAAACCTTTGCACTTTCTCTAATTTCTTGACGTGCTTGACCAGGTGTGGGTTCCAAACTGGTGCTGCATACTCCAGTATGGGCCTGACGTATATGGTATACAGAGTCTTGAATGATTCCTTGGTGAGGTATTGGAACGCTATTCTTAGGTTTGCCAGCCGCCCGTATGCTGCAGCAGTTATCTGATTGATGTGTGCCTCAGGAGATGTGCTCGGTATTATACTCACCCCAAGATCTTTTCTTTGAGTGAGGTTTGCAGTCTTTGGCCACCTAGACTATACTCTGTCTGCGGTCTTCTTTGCCCTTCCCGATATTCATGACTTTACATTTGGCAGGGTTAAATTCAAGGAGCCAGTTACTGGACCAGGCTTGCAGCCTGTCCAGGTCTCTTTGTATTCCTGCCTGATCCTCGACTGATTTGATTCTTCTCATTAACTTCACATCATCTGCAAACAGGGACACTTCTGAGTCTATCCCTTCCGTTATGTCATTCACATATACCAAAAACAGTACAGGTCCTAGGACTGACCCTTGTGGAACTCCACTCGTCACAGGTGCCCACTCTGACATCTCGTCACGTACCATGACTCGTTGTTGCCTCCCTGTCAGATATTCTCTGATCCATTGCAGTGCTTTTCCTGTTACGTGTGCCTGATCCTCTAGCTTTTGCATTAATCTCTTGTGAGGAACTGTGTCGAACGCCTTCTTGCAGTCCAAAAAATGCAGTCTATCCACCCTCTCTCTCGTGTCTTACTTCTGTTACCTTGTCATAAAACTGCAGTAGGTTTGTGACACAGGATTTTCCTTCCCTGAAACCATGCTGGTTGTCGTTTATAAGCTTGTGTCTTTCTAGGTGCTCCACCATTCTCCTCCTGATGATCTTCTCCATGACTTTGCATACTATACACGTCAGTGACACAGGTCTGTAGTTTAATGCCTCGTGTCTGTCTCCTTTCTTAAAAATTGGGACTACATTTGCCATCTTCCACGCCTCAGGTAGTTGCCCAGTTTCAATGGATGTGTTGAAGATTTGTGTTAGTGGCACACACAACATCTCTGCTCCCTCTCTAAGGACCCACGGAGAAATGTTGTCCGGTCCCACCGCTTTTGAGGTATCGAGTTCACATAGCAGCTTCTTCACCTCCTCCTCGGTTGTGTGTATTTCATCCAGCACTTGTTGGTATACCTCCCTATTCTGAATTCCTGGAGTCCTTCCTGTCTCCTGTGTAAATACTTCTTTAAATCTCATGTTGAGCTCCTCACATACCTCTTGGTCGTTTATTGTGAACTCCCACCTTCCTTTCTCAGCCTGATTACCTGGTCCTTGACTGTTGTTTTCCTCCTGATATGGCTATACAGCAGCTTCGGGTCAGACTTGACTTTTGATGCTATATCATTTTCATATTGTCGCTGAGCCTCCCTTCTTACCTGTGCATATTCGTTTCTGGCTCTTCGGCTAATCTCTTTATTTTCCTGGGTCCTTTGTCTTCTGTACTTTTTCCATTCTCTATTACACTTACTTTTTGCCTCCCTACACCTCTGGGTGAACCAAGGACTCGTTCTGGTCTTCCCATTACTTCTGTTTCCCTTGGGGACAAACCTCTCCTCTGCCTCTTTGCATTTGGTTGTCACATATTCCATCATTTCTTTTACTGGTTTTCCTGCCAATTCTCTCTCCCACTGAACGTCTTGTAGGAAGTTCCTCATGCCTGTGTAGTCCCCCCTTTTGTAGTTTCGTTTCTCCCTTCCTATTCCTGCTCCCCTCTCCACTTGTAGCTCAACTATATAATCAAAACACAGAACCAAATGATCACTAGCTCCAAGGGGCCTTTCATACGTGATATCCTCGATGTCCGAACTACTCAAGGTGAATTGTGGTTGCAGGGGTCGAGACTTAGCTCCTGGCCCTGCCTCTTCACTGACCGCTACTAGGTCCTCTCTCCCTGCTCCATGAGCTTTATCATACCTCGTCTTAAAGCTATGTATGGTTCCTGCCTCCACTACACTTGCTAGACTATTCCACTTCTTGACAACTCTATGACTGAAGAAATACTTCCTAACATCCCTTTGACTCGTCTGAGTCTTCAACTTCCAATTGTGACCCTTGTTTCTGTGTCCCCTCTCTGGAACATCCTGTCTCTGTCCACCTTATCTATTCCACGCAGCATTTTGTATGTCATTATCATGTCTCCCCTAACCCTCCTGTCCTCCAGTGTCGTCAGGCCGATTTCCCTAACCTTTCTTCATAGGACATTCCCCTTAGCTCCGGAACTAACCTTGTTGCAAACCTTTGCACTTTCTCTAATTTCTTGATGTGCTTGACCAGGTGTGGGTTCCAAACTGGTGCTGCATACTCTAGTATGGGCCTGACGTACACAGTGTACAGTGTCTTGAACGATTTCTTACTAAGGTATCGGAATGCTATTCTCAGGTTTGCCAGGCGCCCATATGCTGCACCAGTTATCTGGTTGGTGTATACTTCCGGAGACGTGCTCGGTGTTATACTCACCCCAAGATCTTTCTCCTTGAGCAAGGTTTGCAGTCTTTGGCCACCTAGCCTATACTCTGTCTGTGGTCTTCTTTGCCCTTCCCCGATCTTCATGACTTTGCATTTAGCAGGGTTAAATTCGAGAAGTCAGTTGCTGGACCACGTGTCCAGCCTATGTGTGCGTGTCCAGCCTATGTTTGCGTGTCCAGCCTATGTATGCGTGTCCAGCCTATGTGTGCGCACTCGTCTAGGTGTATGACCCACTTAATATTTGTACTTATAGCTCATTACAATTGTGACCGGGTGTGAATGTG
Source organism: Cherax destructor (assembly GCA_009830355.1). Classification (NCBI taxonomy): domain Eukaryota; kingdom Metazoa; phylum Arthropoda; class Malacostraca; order Decapoda; family Parastacidae; genus Cherax; species Cherax destructor. The sequence goes on along the minus strand of WNWK01013889.1, from coordinate 7,094 downwards.
TCAGGGGCTCATTACTTTGTAATTTGTTCATGATTGTAACCATGTATAGGAGTATAGATGGTTCATTACCTTTGTAACTTGCCATGATTGTGACCAGATCTACCTGGAGTTCATTACCTTTGTAACTAGTTCAGCTATCATAACTTTGGGGTCCAGTCCCTGGACCCATTATGTACCTCTGTAATCTTTTGACTCCCGCCCACAGGATGGGTATGGGGTGCATAATAAAGATGTTAAACTAAAATATGGCCATGATTGTTCTACATTTCTGCTATACTGCTGCTGCCACCACCACTGTCGCTGCTGCTGCTGCTACTACTCTCTTCCCTTCCCTCCCTTTCTGTCTCCTGACCTTCTCTACCTTATTCTTGCTCAGTTGTGACTTGATAATTGTCCAAGATAAACCAAAACTTCTTCATTAGGTTCCTCTCTGAAGTGCTAGTTATTTGTCAGAACTCTAGTTCTTAAAATAATGGCTGTTGTTGGACTTAACTTGCGAGGTGACAGCCTGAGAGATTCAGCAGCTGTGTCCTGAAGTTCTTCTTTGTAACGGCCATCTTAGGTCCCAAGGAGCTGAAATAAGGTGGATGTAATATGTGTTAAACCCCACCTTAGCAACATATGATCCACTGTATCAGATATATGTACCTACCTGAAGTATACCTGGTGTGAAAACGTGTATGGACTGCCTCCTTGTGAGATGCTCACCCTAGCAAGTACTGTTGACAAGACACCCTGAGATTGCCCTGCAATCTAACTTACTGGATCTTTGGGCATTCACCTGCTCTTAACCACAGTTCAAATAACCCACGTTGGCCAACTTTACCAAGAGAAATGAAAGGTATTGGCTTACTATGGGGCCTGGATAGAGACGAAATTCCACAGTACTTTGGGACGCCTCTAGGCGAAGTCCAGGCTGGTATTTTGAAGACACGTGGGGCTCCGAGCTGTAGCTCCTGAGACTTTGTTATCCCCACGATGTCTGGTCGAGAAGAACATGCTAGTCTGTTTGACCCCCTCCTGCCTCCGTTCAAGCATGGGGTTGCTAGTTCACCTTATCTAATATAACCTAATATTCGCCTATATTAAACAAACAAACAAACAAAGTTTATTTCATTGCATTTGTACATAGATGTTTGTAGTTACAATCATAAACTGAAGTGCAAGGAGAGCCACTGACATCCCATGGCATTAGGGGCAGCTTAATCTAATGACTTATAGACTAGTATATAAAAACTTGTCTTGGGACTGCCTCCTTGTAAGCTGCACTCTGTACAAGTGCTGTTGACACCGACACTCTGAGACGCTTCTCTCAGACTTACAAGTGGCTATAGGACAAATTTCTAGCTGACTGCAGTAGAAAGAATTCCCCACCTACATGCACTACTGGAAAAGGGTTTAACTTACTTGATGGAGTAGAAATGTCTCCTAGTCTTCCAATCTCCCTAAGCTATAACCCCCTCCAAACACCATGTGTAGGGAAGGACCTTAATCTGCAAAATTTAAGTGGTATTAGTGTCCTGCCTGCACCTCAGAGTTTCCTGGTTTCAAAGGATATCCCTTAAGCTATATATGCAGTAAGTGACACTAGCTTTTAGACTAATACTTAAGGGGAATTGCCCACAATTATTACCTTATAGAAGGCGTTCGCCCGCTTATAACCCACAGCTCAAATAACCCCACCTTACTCCGAATATCGCCAGCCAGCTTTACTAAGAGAAATGCAGAGTGTATTGTCTTACTGTGGGGGCCTGGGCCAGAGACGAATATCCACAGTACGTCGGGAAGCCTCTGTGATTCTTGGTTCCCAGGCAAGTATTTTGAAGACACGTGGGGACCGAGCTCTAGCTCTTAGTACCCTGTTAACACCACAACGTCCAGTGCAAGAAGAAGGAAGTAGCACTCTCTCCCACTTAGATTCAAGTGTGGAGCTGCTAGTTCTCGTTAGCTAACATAATCTAATGTTCCTATTTAAGGCTTATATCTACCTATGTTAGGGTGCTAGAGCTACATTATTAATATCTAACATTGCCTCAATAATACTAATATTAGTTACTAACTGTACAAACCTAACTAGGCCTCCCTAGGAGAATAAATCTATCAATTAATGTGTGTAATCTTTCTACCTTCGCCAACTGTGAGGGTTTGTTTGGTTGGGTGTGTTGGTTCATGAACTCCGAGGACCGATCCGTGGTATGTTTAAGGCTCCTTACGGCTCACTTACCCTGTGGAACTTGAGCGACTCAATAAAGTTTCCTCAGACTATGTAACATAATATTAGAGAAATTGATTGAGTTTATTCTAGTTATATATTTGTTTAAAGTACAATATGATGATATTACATTGTAAAAATTGAGATTATCTTAAGGAAAATAACATTGAGCATTTTTGAAAGTAATTTATAGTATGAGTATTTAGTTTAGGGTGGGTAGGAGGTAACATAATAGGCCTAAGTCTGCCTATATTAAGGTCTAATTCTACATTATTAAATCTAATACAGTATTACTAACAGTATAAACCTACCTAAGCCTCCTTAAAGGGTAAATCTATCAATTAGTATGTGTAAACTCACTGCCTGGGCCATCTGGTGTGTGTTTGGGTGGATGTTAAGGGCTCCTAAAGCTTATTTATCGTGAATCCGATTTGTGGAATTTCTATGGAACAAAATAAATTTCCACACCTGAAGAGGGTTTTGGGAATCAACACCCCCACAGCTCAGTGTGACCAGGCCTATCCATGAATCAGGACCTGATTCATCCACTGCAGTGTCTTTGATGGGCTGACATGTATGGGAAATAGGACTTATTGACTCATGTGTAAGCAGGAGTCTTGTGACACTGCTGTGTCTAAATGCTGATATTGATGGCTTGATTGATAATATGTCAGTTACACCCCAATGAATCATGAGGACGTCTACACTTCCTTTCGTTATTTTAGTCATAATAATAATAATAATAGTTTATTTAGACATGGTACAATGATACATAGTTAGGTAGAGATGATACATAGGTATAAATGAGATGTACATGCCAAAAGCCCCTAATATGCTGTGCATTGCTGAACGTAGTTTAGGAATGCGGTGAACAGTTCTTCGTACACACTAGTGTTCTATTTCGTTGCACTTACTGCTCAACACACAATATACTTGTCGACTTCTTCAGCGTTGACTGACTTCACCATCATTTTACCACATGATTAGCTTGTGAATGTTAATATGTATGTCCATAGTTGTTTCATGGCTGGGAGAGTTACTGGCGATACCTCGCTTAGGAGAGTTACGTTTGTGTCAGTACCGTATCCCATCCTCAGTTCTTCGTGGAGATTGTCAGAGCACAAATGAGCATCATGAAGGGCACACAGAATTTTTTTTTTATTAACACATCGGCCGATTCCCACCAAGGCAGGGTGGCCCGAAAAAGAAAAACTTTCATCATCATTCATTCCATCACTGTTTTGCCAGAGGGGTGCTTTACACTACAGTTACAAAACTGCAACATTAACACCCCTCCTTCAGAGTGCAGACACTGTACTTCCCATCTCCAGGACTCAAGTCCGGCCTGCCGGTTTCCCTGAATCCCTTCATAAATGTTACTTTGCTCACACTCCAACAGCACTTCAAGTATTAAAAACCATTTGTCTCCATTCACTCCTATCAAATACGCTCACACATGCTTGCTGGAAGTCCAAGCCCCTCGCACACAAAACTTCCTTTACCCCCTCCCTCCAACCTTTCCTAGGCCGACCCCTACCCCGCCTTCCCTCCACTACAGATTTATACACTCGAAGTTATTCTGTCTCGTTCCATTCTCTCTACATGTCCGAACCACCTCAACAACCCCTCCTCAGCTCTCTGGATAATAGTTTTGGTAATCCCGCACCTCCTCCTAATTTCCAAACTCTGAATTCTCTGCATTATATTCACACCACACATTGACCTCAGACATGACATCTCCACTGCCTCCAGACTTCTCCTCGTTGCAACATTCATCACCCATGCTTCACACCCATATAAGAGTGTTGGTATAACTATACTCTCATACATTCCCTTCTTTACTTCCATGGACAAAGTTCTTTGTCTCCACAGACTCAAGTGCTCCACTCACCCTTTTTCCCTCATCAATTCTATGATTCACCTCATCCTTCATAGACCCATCTGCTGACATGTCCACTCCCAAATATCTGAATACATTCACCTCCTCCATACTCTCTCCCTCCAATCTGATATCCAATCTTTCGTCACCTAATCTTTTTGTTATCCTCATCACCTTACTCTTTCCTATATTCACTTTCAATTTTCTTCTTTTACACACCCTACCAAATTCATCCACCAACCTCTGCAACTTCTCTTCAGAATCTCCCAAAAGCACAGTGTCATCAGCAAAAAGCAACTGTGACAACTCCGACTTTGTATTTGATTCTTTATCTTTTAACTCCACCACGGTGACATCACACATCCTTGTCTAAGGCCCACTTTTACTGGGAAATAGTCCCCCTCCCTCCTACACACTCTAACTTGAGCCTCACTGTCCTCATAAAAACTCTTCACTGCTTTCAGTAACCTACCTCCTATTCCATACACCTGCAACATCTGCCACATTGCCCCCCTATCCACCCTATCATACGCCTTTTCCAAATCCATAAATGCCACAAAAACCTCTTTACCCTTATCCAAATACTGTTCACCTATATGTTTCACTGTAAACACTTGGTCTACACACCCCCTACCTTTCCTAAAGCCCCCTTGTTCATCTGCTATCCTGCTTTCTGTCTTACTCCTAATTCTTTCAATAATAACTGTACCATACACTTTACCAGGTACACTCAACAGACTTATTCCCCTATAATTTTTGCACTCTCTTTTGTCCCCTTTGCCTTTATACAAAGGAACAATACACACTCTCTGCCAATCCCTAGGTACCTTACCCTCTTCCATACATTTATTAAATAATAGCACTAACCACTCCAAAACTATATCCCCACCTGCTTTTAACATTTCTATCTTTATCCCATCAATCCCAGCTGCCTTACCCCCTTTCATTCTACCCACTGCCTCACGAACTTCCCCCACACTCACAACTGGCTCTTCCACACTCCTACAAGATGTTATTCCTCCTTGCCCTATACACGAAATCACAACTTTCCTATCTTCATCAACATTTAACAACTCCTCAAAATATTCCCTCCATCTTCCCGATACCTCTAACTCTCCATTTAATAACTCTCCTCTCCTATTTTTAACTGTCAAATCCATTTGTTCCCTAGGCTTCCTCAACTTATTAATCTCACTCCAAAACTTTTTCTTATTTTCAACAAAATTTGTTGATAACATCTCACCCACTCTCTCATTTGCTCTCTTTTTACATTGCTTCACCACTCTCTTAACCTCTCTTTTTCTCTCCATATACTCTTCCCTCCTTGCATCACTTCTACATTGTAAAAACCTCTCATATGCTAACTTTTTCTCCCTTACTACTCTCTTTACATCATCATTCCACCAATCGCTCTTCTTCCCTCCCGCACCCACTCGTCTGTAACCACAAACTTCTGCTGAACACTCTAACACTACACAGAATTGTGGTTACTAATTTCTACATTTCAATATGGTGTGGGCTCTCCCAGAAACCTTCTGACACTGTTCTCACTCATTATTCGGTGCCCTGGCTTGTTTTATATACAACCTCTCCTCACTTAGCGACGTACTCGTTTACCGACGTACTCGTTTACCGACGACTCGGACTTATGGCGGGCTCTCTGACCAGTATTCATACCTAAATAATGTATATTAGAGCTGATTTCCTCTATTCTGTTTATTACAATATACAATACACTACTGTATAAACATTTAAAAATATACAGTGGACCCTCGGTTATTGTCACACCCTGCGTCATTATGTACTGGAGTGCGATAAAATTAATGAATTCAGAGACTACTCATTCAGAAATGTTCAAGATATGTCAAAGTATTTTATCCACAGTGGTATATTACAGACCATTCTGGAAAAATACCCTGACTTTGCTCCCTGTAAATAAAGCATTGCCACGTATGTGTGTGTGTGTGTGTATGTATGTGTATTAATTACCATTTTGTCCTATGCACATGTTGATTGAAAACTGGGCCTGTTGTATGTGCGTGTGTGTGTGTATGTATATATGTGTATGTGTATGTGTACTCACTTAATTGTACTCACCTAATTGTGGTTGCAAGGGTCGAGACTCAGCTCCTGGCCCCGCCTCTTCGCTGTCCGCTACTGGGTATCTGCTCTCCCTGCTCCATGAGCTTTATCATACCTTGTCTTAAAACTATGTATGGTTCCCACCTCCACTATATCGTTCGCTAGACTATTCCACTTCCTGACTACTCTATGGCTGAAGAAATGCTTCCTAACATCCCTTTGACTCATCTGAGTCTTCAGCTTCCAGTTGTGCCCCCTTTTTCTGTGTTCCCTCTCTTGAACATTCTGTCCTCTCTTGAACCCTTCTGTCCTCCAGTGTTGTTAGTCCTATTTCCCTTAACCTTTCTTCATAGGACAGTCCCCTGAGTTGTGGAACTAGCCTTGTCGCAAACCTTTGCACTTTCTCTAGCTTCTTGACGTGCTTGACAAGATGTGGGTTCCAGACTGGTGCTGCATACTCTAGTATGGGCCTGACGTACACGGTGTACAGTGTCTTGAACGATTCCTTGTTAAGGTAACGGAACGCTAATCTTAGGTTTGCCAGTCGCCCATATGCTGCCGCAGTTATCTGGTTGATGTGTGCCTCCGGAGAGCGTGCTTGGCGTTATACTCACCCCAAGGTCTTTCTCCTTTGATGAGGTTTGTAGCCTTTGTCCACCTAGCCTGTACTCTGTCAGCGGTCTTCTTTGCCCTTCTCCGATCTTCATGACTTTGCATTTGGTGGGATTAAATTCGAGAAGCCAGTTGCTAGACCAGATGTCAAGCTTGTCCAGGTCTGTTTGAAGTCCTGTTTGGTCCTCTTCCGATGTGATTCTCCTCATTAGTTTCACATCATCTGTGAACAGAGACACTTCTGAGTCTATCCCGTCCGTCATGTAATTTACATATACGAAGAATAGCACTGGTCCTAGGACTGACCCC
>WNWK01013888.1:0-53529 GCA_009830355.1 Cherax destructor | reverse complement strand
GGAGTTCAACCCAACCAAGTGCAAAGTCATGAAGATTGGGGAAGGGCAAAGAGACCGCAGACGGAGTACAGTCTAGGGGCCAGAGACTACAAACTTCAATCAAGGAAAAGATCTTGGGGTGAGCATAACACCAGGCACATCTCCTGAGGCGCACATCACCAAATAACTGCTGCAGCATACGGGCGCCTAGCAAACCTAAGAACAGCATTCCGACATCTTAATAAAGAATCGTTCAGGACTCTGTACACTGTGTACGTTAGGCCCATACTGGAGTATGCAGCACCAGTTTGGAACCCACATTTATCCAAGCACGTAAAGAAACTAGAGAAAGTGCAAAGGTTTGCAACAAGACTAGTCCCGGAGCTAAGGGGTATGTCCTACGAGGAGAGGTTAAGGGAAATCGACCTGACGACACTGGAGGACAGGAGAGATAGGGACATGATAACGACATATAAGATACTGAGAGGAATTGACAAGGTTGATAGAGACAGAATGTTCCAAAGATGGGACACAGCAACAAGGGGACACAGTTGGAAGTTGAAGACTCAGATGAATCACAGGGATGTTAGGAAGTATTTCTTCAGTCACAGAGTAGTCGGGAAGTGGAATAGCTTGGGAAGCGATGTAGTGGAGGCAGGTTCCATACACAGCTTTAAGAAGAGGTATGATAAAGCTCATGGCGCAGGGAGAGTGACCCAGTAGCGGCCAGTGAAGAGGCGGGGCCAGGAGCTATGTCTCGACCCCTGCAAATACAACTAGGTGAGTACAACTAGGTGAGTACACACACACACACACACACACACACACCCCCCCCACAAGGAGCATACACACACACACACACAACACTCACAATACATCACCAGGCTAGATTCGACACCAGACACACAATTAACTAACCATATACACAGCAGCACATACATGCTGGACACAAAGTATACACACACCCACACATACAACGCACACACAACACACACACACTCAACACACACACACACACACACACCCCACACACAACACACACACACACACACACACACACACACACACACACACACACACACACACACACACACACACACACACACACACACACACATCACACACACACACACACACACACACACACATACACACTCACACATACACAACACACACACACACACACACACACACACACACACACACACACTCACACACACACACACAGCATACACACACACACGCACATACACACGCTTTATATTGTCAAGTACTGTAATATATTAATCGTTGTATATTTTACACCATGAATGTTAAAGAACACTAAATTATATTTAATTTAATATCAGTGTTTAGGGTGTTACGTATACCATGTTATATTACCTGACTGTATTGAGTCATGACACATCATTGTGCACTTTAGTAATTTATTAAATGTTAACTAAATTAAATCTCAGTGTTTGAAACTTGCTTAAAATGTGAATTGATTTATTTTGACACAAACAAAAATCTTACAGAGATTCTGGTGTAAGTGCCATGACCTCCAGGATGTTGTGAGTGTCATGACCTCCAGGATGTTGTGAGTGCCATGACCTCCAGGATGTTGTGAGTGACATGACCTCCAGGATGTTGTGAGTGTCATGACCTCCAGGATGTTGTGAGTGCCATGACCTCCAGGATGTTGTGAGTGACATGACCTCCAGGATGTTGTGAGTGTCATGACCTCCAGGATGTTGTGAGTGCCATGACCTCCAGGATGTTGTGAGTGACATGACCTCCAGGATGTTGTGAGTGTCATGACCTCCAGGATGTTGTGAGTGCCATGACCTCCAGGATGTTGTGAGTGTCATGACCTCCAGGATGTTGTGAGTGCCATGACCTCCAGGATGTTGTGAGTGACATGACCTCCAGGATGTTGTGAGTGTCATGACCTCCAGGATGTTGTGAGTGACATGACCTCCAGGATGTTGTGAGTGACATGACCTCCAGGATGTTGTGAGTGTCATGACCTCCAGGATGTTGTGAGTGGCATGACCTCCAGGATGTTGTGAGTGTCATGACCTCCAGGATGTTGTGAGTGGCATGACCTCCAGGATGTTGTGAGTGCCATGACCTCCAGGATGTTGTGAGTGTCATGACCTCCAGGATGTTGTGAGTGGCATGACCTCCAGGATGTTGTGAGTGGCATGACCTCCAGGATGTTGTGAGTGGCATGACCTCCAGGATGTTGTGAGTGGCATGACCTCCAGGATGTTGTGAGTGGCATGACCTCCAGGATGTTGTGAGTGGCATGACCTCCAGGATGTTGTGAGTAGCATGACCTCCAGGATGTTGTGAGTGTCATGACCTCCAGGATGTTGTGAGTGGCATGACATCCAGGATGTTGTGAGTGTCATGACCTCCCGGATGTTGTGAGTGGCATGACCTCCAGGATGTTGTGAGTGGCATGACCTCCAGGATGTTGTGAGTGGCATGACCTCCAGGATGTTGTGAGTGGCATACCTCTAGGATGTTGTGAGTGACATGACCTCAAGGATGTTGTGAGTGGCATGACGTCCATGATGTTGTGAGTGGCATGACGTACAGGATGTTGTGAGTGGCATGACGTCCAAGATGTTGTGAGTGGCATGACCTCCAGGATGTTGTGAGTGGCATGACGTCCAGGATGTTCTGAGTGGCATGACGTACAGGATGTTGTGAGTGGCATGACGTCGAACATGTTGTGAGTGACATGACCTCCAGGATGTTGTGAGTGGCATGACGTCCAGGATGTTGTGAGTGGCATTACCTCCAAGATGTTGTGAGTGGCATGACGTCCAGGATGTTGTGAGTGGCATGACCTCCTGGATGCTGTGAGTGGCATGACCTCCTGGATGCTGTGAGTGGCATGACCTCCTGCATGCTGTGAGAAGCATGACCGCCAGGAGATTTTGAGTTGTATGACCTCCAGGAGAATGTGAGTGGCATGACCTCCAGAAAGTTGTGATTGGCATGACCTCCAGGAGGTTGTGAGTGGTATGACCTCCAGAATGTTGTGATTGGCATGACCTCCAGGAGGTTGCGAGTGGTATGATCTCAAGGATGTTGTGAATATATAAACTACAATAAACTTTATTTCTTATAATGAGATTAAGAAACTCTATGGATATTAAAAAAAACTGTCATAAAGATAACAACTAAGTTTACAACACATGATTTTTTTAAATCAGTTTACACAGTAAAGTGAAATAATAATAATAATAATAATAATAATAATAATAATAATAATAATAATAATAATAATAATAATAATAATAATAATACACACCCGAGAGGTACGTCTCACAGCGTTCAAGTGTTAAATTTACTTTAATCCCAATTTTAGAGATCAAAATTGTCTTAACTGGTTGTGAACAGGTTACATACAGTGTTATTAACTGTGGTGTAGCAGACAGACTTTATACACATCACAACACAACGTATGGTGGTGAAAAAACACATAACAGCAGAGAGGAACTTTCACCTGTGAAACAAACTTCTTCATTCAATACTAGTTCCCTTCTACAATTGTGTCTTTTTCATTACTTACTGACTTTGTGACACGAATCTCTGCAACACAGTGCACCACAACATTCAGTGTGTAATATATGTTAACATTCAAACATCACAGTACATAACAACAGTATCGCAGACATTAACACAGTGGTACTGGCCAGGTTGTGGCAGCCACCACTAACATTAACACAGTGGTACTGTCCAGGTTGTGGCAGCCACCACCAACATTAACACAGTGGTACTGGCCAGGTTGTGGCAGCCACCACCAACATTAACACAGTGGTACTGTCCAGGTTGTGGCAGCCACCACCAACATTAACACAGTGGTACTGGCCATGTTGTGGCAGCCACCACCAACATTCTTATTGTCAGGAGATCGAATCATCCAAGTTGACAGTTTTTATTGTCATCACCGAAAGTTCTTGTCTTGCATCTTCACATATTTGCATCTTTCATCAAAATATTATATATTTAAAATTCTTAAATCTCTTACTCTACTTATACAGTATTGTTTATTTTAAACAATGGTGTGGGAGAGTGCAAATATGCTTATGAGAATGTGTACACATGTATGTATATATGTATGTTCGTAGCATGGTGTATGGAGTGAGATGTATGTATATGTGTGTGTGTGTGTTTGTTTACCTGGAGTTTACCTGGAGAGAATTCCAGGGGTCAACGCCCCTGCGGCCTGGTCTGACCAGGCCTCATGTTGGACCAGAGCCTGATCAACTCAGCTGTCAGCCTGGCTGACTCAGCTGTCAGCCTGGCTGACTCATCTGCACTAAACCTTTTAGTTCAACTTACCGTAGTTAAAGTTTATTAATTAACATTAATATATTAGTGACGAAGGAAGTTGTGAACCTAGAGAGGTTATACACCGAGTGATTAATTGGAGACAATTAGGCTTGATCCGAGGAAGGGGACGTTATCTTTAATTTCTTGGAACAAGAGCCCTTCACCAACTTCCTGGTATTTCTCAACCCCCCCCCCCCTCTACGAAAGTGAGGTTTTTTTTTAAAGATGCAGAACCATATTATATTATTATATGTGAGTAGCAGAATTTATTATCAAAATTAATATTATTAAATTTAATTTATATTTTACAATTAACATGATAAATACGAATGTTCAAACTATGGAGATATATTACAAATACAGTGGACACCCGGATTTCGTCATTAATTCGTTACAAAATGCTGTTCAAGTGCCGTTACCGAACGAATTTGTTCCCATAAGGAATAATGTAAATTACATTAGTCCTTTTAGACCCCCATGTTAATATGTGAGATGATGTTGAGGTGAAGATGTGAGGTGAACATGTTAATATGTGAGATGATGTTGAGGTGAAGATGTGAGGTGAACATGTTAATATGTGAGATGATGTTGAGGTGAACATGTGAGGTGAACATGTTAATATGTGAGATGACGTTGAGGTGAAGATGTGAGGTGAACATGTTAATATGTGAGATGATGTTGAGGTGAAGATGTATGGTGAACTACATGTTAATGTGTGAGATAATGTAGAGGTGAAGGAGTAAAGATAACTACATGTTAATATGTGAGGTGATGATGTGAGGTGATGATGAGGTGAAGATGTAAGGTGAACTACATGTTAATATGTGAGGTGATGTTGAGGTGAAGGTGTAAGGTGAACTACATGTTAATATGTGAGGTGATGATGAGGTGAAGGTGTAAGGTGAACTACATGTTAATATGTGAGGTGATGTTGAGGTGAAGGTGTAAGGTGAACTACATGTTAATATGTGAGGTGATGATGAGGTGAAGGTGTAAGGTGAACTACATGTTAATATGTGAGGTGATGTTGAGGTGAAGGTGTAAGGTGAACTACATGTTAATATGTGAGGTGATGATGAGGTGAAGGTGTAAGGTGAACTACATGTTAATATGTGAGGTGATGATGAGGTGAAGGTGTGAGGTGAACTACATGTTAATATGTGAGGTGATGTTGAGGTGAAGGTGTAAGGTGAACTACATGTTAATATGTGAGGTGATGATGAGGTGAAGGTGTGAGGTGAACTACATGTTAATATGTGAGGTGATGTTGAGGTGAAGGTGTAAGGTGAACTACATGTTAATATGTGAGGTGATGATGAGGTGAAGGTGTAAGGTGAACTACATGTTAATATGTGAGGTGATGTTGAGGTAAGGTGTAAGGTGAACTACATGTTAATATGTGAGGTGATGATGAGGTGAAGGTGTAAGGTGAACTACATGTTAATATGTGAGGTGATGTTGAGGTGAAGGTGTAAGGTGAACTACATGTTAATATGTGAGGTGATGTTGAGGTGAAGGTGTAAGAAAAGCAACAGGTGACTTACACAGGTGACTATATAATGAACTACAGTTTTAGGCGCCATAAAAATGATGCACAATAACATTATTGATGTAGGTGTAAGAGTGAACTACAGCTGAAATTGTATTGTGGTATGCATTTGAAGGTTCAGTGCGTAGCCACACGGACCATCAAGGTTCAGTACGTAGCCACACGGACCATCAAGGTTCAGTACGTAGCCACACGGACCATCAAGGTTCAGTACGTAGCCACACGGACCATCAAGGTTCAGTGCGTAGCCACACGGACCATCAAGGTTCAGTGCGTAGCCACACGGACCATCAAGGTTCAGTGCGTAGCCACACGGACCATCAAGGTTCAGTGCGTAGCCACACGGACCATCAAGGTTCAGTGCGTAGCCACACGGACCATCAAGGTTCAGTGCGTAGCCACACGGACCATCAAGGTTCAGTGCGAAGCCACACGGACCATCAAGGTTCAGTACGTAGCCACACGGACCGTCAATGTTTAGTGCCTAGCCACACGGACCATCAAGGTTCAGTAAGTAGCCACACGGACCATCAAGGTTCAGTACGTAGCCACACAGACCATCAAGGTTCAGTACGTAGCTACACGGACCATCAAGGTTTATTGCGTAGCCACACGGACCATCAAGGTTCAGTGCGTAGCAACACGGACCATCAAGGTTTAGTGTGTAGCCACACGGACCATCAAGGTTCAGTACGTAGCCACACAGACCATCAAGGTTCATTACGTAGCCACACAGACCATCAAGGTTCAGTACGTAGCCACACAGACCATCAAGAGCTCTTGTTTACACAGATCAATAATTTGTTATAATTTTACACTGATATATAATAAAAGTTCACTGCATAATCCATATTAGACTATAAGAGGTGAAAATGTGCTGTATAAAACTGAAGTTATTTAGCTTAGCAACTAAGTTTATACAATGAGAGAAAACAACATAATTTTGAGAGCAGCTTCTCACTACCATTTATGGCACGGTTTATGAGTCTAGTTTATCCATGTTGGGAGTTTTTGTTTAATTTATGTGAGCAGAATGGAGGACAAATCATTAATTCTATAGTAATGTTGGTAGAATACCGAGAATATGTTACGTAAAAGGACACATATCCAACTAACCAGACGTATTATTGCTTTGTTAAATCTATACACAATAAAAGGGCACAGAGGCTATATACAGTATATGTAACAAAATAATGTGAAAAGGTATAAGCAGGTCCATGCTATTGGTGGTGGTGTTCGTAGTAGTAGTAGTAGTAGTAGTAGTAGTAACAGCATCAGCATCAGCATCAGCATCAGCATCAGCAGTATTAGTAGCAGAGGTAAGTCTTGGTTGCTATGTGATGGAGTCAAATGTTCTTAGGAGAACTGGTGCTAATATTTCAGAGACGATGAAGCTGCCTTTATTCTGCTTAATAGTGTCTAAAATGACGATTAAAGACGAAAATGTCTTGAGTTATCTTTAAGTATTAGGACGAGTTCATCTTAAAAAATAACTCAGCCATTACACAGTAACCAAGGGTTACCTCTGCTTTTACTACTACTACCACAATTACTGATACTACTACTACTACTACTACTACTACCACCACCACCATCACCACTACCACCATCACCACTACCTCCATCACAACAACTACCACGACCAACAACATGTGTCCTTTTACTAATCACTAAATCTGTTTAGAATCTTTTACTTGTTGAAATTAACGAGTCTGAATGTTTGCTCGCACATGTAAATGTATACAATTAAGTATGTGTAAATAACAGCCTTTAATAACTTTTGAAACGTGTTAAAGTTATGAAGAACAATTATTTATAAATGGACTTGTAGTTAGTTAAGTGTTCTGAAGTGATTCAGAAAAGTGAACATTGAATAATTAACTACAACATCAGTTCTCAATAATATTGTGTTCTCTTGTTATGATGATGAAAACAAGACAATGCAGAGTGCAGTTTACAAGAATTTTTCAGAACAAACTTTTCACGTTACAATGGTTCTACCAGTCAGTGTTGCACTCCTTGACAATATGTGAAAATGTGTTCTACACTTATTTAGCAAAATATTATTATATAATGAAAGGAAAAACTGGATTTAAGCTTCATCATTTGAGGGGACGTTGAGAGGGAACCCAAACACAGCATTTGAGGGTTGAGCTGTGAACCCCAAACACAGCATTTGGGGACGTTGAGGCTGTGAACCCCAAACACAGCATTTGGGGACGTTGAGAGCTGTGAACCCAAACAGCATTTGAGGAGGACGTTGAGCGAACCCCAAACACAGCATTTCCAGAGGAACTTAACTCGTCAAATGCGGCAACCAGACACTGCCCATATATGATATTACAACACAAGTGTTTAAATATCAGTATATACAAGAAGATGTAATTACTAGGGAGGACACACAGAAATCTGCGCCCAGTAAATACACCCGCCCGGGAGGCTGAAAAATAGTCCAGCCAGAAGAGAAGAACTCCTATACCTAGACCACCATGGAGAAGCCATTTATTGTTTATTTTAGTCGTCTATTTAAATCTCATAGATTTTTATGTTCTAATTTGAGTTTTCTGCATTTTCTTTCATGTAAAAGTGTGATCTCTGTGTGTTTCTCTGTGTAACTTCCTTATCTATCAATTTTTGGTGTTATTGTGTTAAACATTGTGATCTTCGCATCACCGGTGTTATTATGCATACCAGGGTTATCATTGTATCCTTAATATTACTATATACAAGTGAGTGATATTTGTTTTTTAATTTTACCAGGTATAATATTGTGATCTTTGCAGCTCTGGTGTTACTATGTATAAGTGTAACGTTTATATTTCTGGTATTACACACACACACACACACACCTTAGTAAGGAATCGTTCAAGACACTGTACACCGTGTACGTTAGGCCCATACTGGAGTATGCAGCGCCAGTTTGGAACCCACACCTGGTCAAGCACGTCAAGAAATTAGAGAAAGTGCAAAGGTTTTCGACAAGGTTAGTTCCAGAGCTAAGGGTAATGTCCTACGAAGAAAGGCTAAGGGAAAACAGCCTGACGACACTGGAGGACAGGAGGGTTAGGGGAGACATGATAACGACATAAAAAATACTGCGTTGAATAGACAAGGTTGACAGAGATGTTCAAGAGAAGGTACCCAGAAACAAGGGGTCACAACTGGAAGTTGAAGACTCAGATGAGTCAAAGGGATGTTAGGAAGTATTTCTTCAGTCATAAAGTAGTCAGGAAGTGGAATAGTCTAGCAAGTGAAGAGGCGGGGCCAGGAGTTATGACTCGACCCCTGCAACCACAACTAGGTGAGAACAACTAGGTGAGTACACACACACACAACGACACTACAGCGTGTACGTCAGGCCTACGTATATTGAAATATGCAGTACCAGTATGGAACCCAGACCTCTCTCAAACGCGTCAAGAAATTGGAGAGAGTGCAAAAGTTTGCAACAAGACTAGTTCCGGAGCTTAGAGGTATGTTCTATGAGAAAAGGTTAAGGGAAATCAACCTGACGACACTGGATGATAGGAAGGATAGAGGGGACATGATAACGACGAATAAAATATTGAGAGGAATTGACAAGGTGGACTGCTCCAGAATGTTTCAGAGGAGGGACAGAGTAACAAGGGTACCAACTGGAAGTTAACAACTCAGATGAGTCATATGGATGTCAGGAAGTATTTCTTCAGCCTTAGGGTTGTTAGAAAGTGAAACAATCTGGAGGAATAAAATAGTGGAGGCAGGATCCATACATAACTTTAAGATGAGGTGTGATAAAGCTCTTGGAGCCCTGAGAGAGTGGACGTAGTAGCGAGGAGGCGGAGAGCTGCGACCCTGCAACCACAATTATGTGAGTACGCACACAGGATTATGTGAGTACACACACAGGGTGTGTACTCACAATTATGTGAGTACACACCCTGCATGGCTTTTCTTTATTAATCAATGTTGGATTCATCAGCAGTATGCTAAGTCCCTATATAATATGATAGTTACAGAGTGGATAAAACAAAAGCCATGTTTCCCTGTCATGTTGTGTCACTCAGGATCTGGCTCATACAAGACGATGAAGTCTGTTAGACTGTGTTGGAAGGCTTCAGTATCGGAAAGGGGATCTTCAAGTATTGTAGTAAGGCTTCATTAGTTACGGAAGAATTTTTTGTTTGAATTATTACCTCGGAGTGTTAGCAACCTAGGAGTGTTAGCAACCTAGGAGTGTTAGCAACCTAGGAGTGTTAGCAACCTAGGATAATCTAAAAAAGTTCGTTCCTCACCGAAGACTGTAGGTCTTATTTCCACTGAGGTTCTTTAATCATTTTCCAGAGGAAAATGATTTAATACAACAGTCGACTAAGACCCAGGTACTGCAAGATGAGCAGGGTCAGCAGGTGTAAAGAAACATTTTGTGCGTCGGTCCGTCAGTGTGTGTGGTGAGGACGCTACCTACTGAACCAGGTTCCAGCTTAAGTGGAGTTATCACATGGCACTTGTCATGTCTGAGGAAAGTGTATCTCATACACAGCAGAAAAAAGAAATTAAAAAAAAAAGAGAAATTATTCACAAAGAACATTTGTTTTAGTAAACACAAATGGATGCATCAGCTGTGTGTTGTTACCATTTTCTACATGACATATATAGTGGCAGTAAAAGCTAACTGTTTTCCTGTCATATTCCATCACGTATTATTGGCTTTACTCAAGGCGTGTAAATCTATCAGCCTGGGTTGATAACAACAATAAGGTCAACCATCCCATGAGGGAACTTCTACTTAGGGAACTTCAAAGGTTTCGTTCCAGCATAGCTGGAGTTACTATCACTTTGGAACTGCTATCTCTTATTCCACATCAGGGGCAAAATAAATTATGAATAAGAGACAGGAAAGAAAAATGAATGAGTGCGAGAAGAGAAATATAGATATCTTATACACAACAATATACTGTATATATTTTGCAAGGAAGGTACCACCGTCCTGTCAAATGAGTCTGAAATGGGGGTAAAGCAGCTGCCATAGATGGGATCAAGGCAGGTGGGAATAGAGTTCTGAAGTGGTGGGTGTTTTTACTTAATAAATGTATGGACGAAAGAAAGGTACCTAAGGATTGGCAGAGAACATGCATAGTTCCCTTGTATAAATGCAAAGGGGAAAAGAGAGTGTAAGAATTATAGGGAAATAAGCCTGTTGAATATACCTGGTATGATGTATGGCACAATTATTTTTGAAAGAATTACTGGTACAACGGAGAGCAGAATCGCAGATGAAGGAGGAGGTCTTAGGAAGGATAGAGGATGCGTAGACCAAGTGTTTATGGTGAAGCATATACGTGAACTGTAGATAAGGGTGAAAAGTTTTCGTTGCATTTATGGATTTGGAAAAGGCGTGTGATAGGGTGAATATGAGAACAATGTGGAAGATGTTACAAGTCTATGGAATAGGTGGTAGGTTACTGAAAGCAGTTCAGAGCTTTTACGAGGATAATGAGGCTCAGGTTAGGGTACGTAGCAGAAAAGGAAATTATTTTTCAGTAAGAGTTGGCCTTAGAGAGGAGAGTTTGATGTCACCAAAGTTATAAAATATTTTTATATATGGGGTCCTAAGAGAAGTGAATGCGGTGAATGCAGGGGTATTGGGGAAAGGTGTGGGATTGCAATATAAGGAATCTAACTCACTGTAGGAGTTGTCACAGTTGCTTTTTGCTGATGACACTGTGCTTTTGGGAGATTGTATGGAGAAATTGGTGGACGAATCAGGGAGGGTAAATAAAAGAAGGAAATTAAAAGTGAACATTGGATAGAGTAAGAAGATGAGGATAAAAAAAATTTTTAAATGAAAGATTGGATTTCAAATTGGAGGGAGAGAGTATAGAGGACGTGAATGTATTCAGATATTTGTAAGTGAACTTGTCAGCAGATGGGTCCATGAAATTCAAAGTGAGCACAGAATTGACGAAGGGAAAAGGGAATCTATGAAGTCCATGGATGCAAAAAGGGTAATGTATGAGAGTACTAATGCTAATGCTTTTATATTGGTGTGAAGCATGGGTTGTGGATGTTGAGCAAGGATGAGACTGGAGGCAGTGGAGATGTCTGAGGGCAATGTTAATATTAAGCAGAGAGTTCTTAGCTTGGAGATTATAAGGAGGCGCGGGGTAATAAAATTATTATCCAGCGAGCTGAAGAGGAGTTCTTGAGGTGGTTCGGACATTTTGAGAGAATGGAACAAAGTAAGATTCCTTGAAGGGCGTATAAATCTGTAGTGGAGTGAAGGGGGGGAAGGGATCGTCCTCAAGGCTACATCGTCTTTGAACTCAAATTATGCTAAAATAAATCTGTAGATAAATAAACGAAAGGGTGGACGAGGGGCTCGAACTGCAGTCCCTATATTGACAGTCCGACGCTCTGCCATGTAGGTTAATCCATGGCCGTAGATACTACAGGACTAAATTCACTTTTTTCCAGTTTGGAATATTAATATTAATATTAATGCATCCACAGAAAAAAGTGGCTTTTAAGCAAAGCAAAACTGCAACCAGCTTTGAATCGAACCCAGAACATTTAGTGCGACTCCAAGGTTAGTTGGATCCCAGGAGTTGGGCTAAATCTTAGGGGTTCGATTCCCGATGGTTTTTGCTTCAAAACCCATTTTTTGGGCTGCATTACCATGTGTACTGTTCGTTGAGACTTGTATTCCAAACGGAAAAGGAATGAAATTAGTCCTATAGTATCCACTTACACGGGTTAGCCTAGACGGTAGAGCGCCGGATTGTCAATTTACGGACTGCAGTTCGAGCCCCTCGTCCACATTTCTGTTTATTTATCTACAGTTTATTACAATGTGCGTGAGCGTGTTAGGAATGAGTGGAGGCAAATTGTTTTTATAACTTGATGTGCTGTTGGAATGTAATGCAAAGTAACTTTTATGAAGGGATTCAGGAAAACCGGTTAGCCGGACTTGACTCCTGGAGGTAGAAAGTAGAGCTCTGAAGGAAAAGTGATGTTGAAAGTGTTTCTTCTTCCTCGGTGGTCAACCCTCCCTCGGTGGTTACCCTCCCTCGGTGGTCACCCTCCCTCGGTGGTCACCCTCTCTCGGTGGTCACCCTCCCTCGGTAGTCACCCTCCCTCGGTGGTCACCCTCCCTCGATGGTCACCCTCTCGGTGGTCACCCTCCCTCGGTGATCACCCTCCCTCGGTGGTCACCCTCCCTCGGTGGTCACCCTCCCTCGGTGGTCACCCTCCCTCGGTGGTCACCCTCCCTCGGTGGTCACCCTCCTCGGTGGTCACCTCTTTCGGTGGTCACCCTCCTCGGTGGTCACCCTCCCTCGGTGGTCACCTCCTCGGTGGTCACCCTCTTTCTTGGTCACCCTCCTCGGTGGTCACCCTCCCTCGGTGGTCACCCTCCCTCGGTGGTCACCCTCTTTCAGTGGTCACCCTCCCTCGGTGGTCACCCTCCCTCGGTGGTCACCCTCCCTCGGTGGTCACCCTCCCTCGGTGGTCACTCTTCCTCGGTGGTCACCCTCCCTCGGTGGGAAACGGCCGAAGTTTTTTATTTGTTGAAATAAATAAAATATTAAAATATTCTTTTGAGCTTTTTTTATGTTAAGTTGTGCTAAGTTACGTTGATCCATGCAACCTCTTCCATTTTTAGTGTGTTCTTCATTCAACATTGTCTTCCACATTATTCTGTCAATCACAGTTTTAATATTCACATTTCCTGGTATAATCAGCAGACAATACAAACATCTACTGTTTATATTAATTAAAAACCATTTTACAGTTCAAACATTGTATCCCATCCTGAACTCTCCCAGAGCACTCCATTACCCCTCCTGTACTCTCCCAAAGCACTCCATTACCCATCCTGTACTCTCCCAGAACTCTCCAACACCATCCTGTACTCTCCCAGAACTCTCCAACACCATCCTGTACTGTCCCAAACTCTCCAACACCATCCTGTACTCTCCAGGAGCACATCCTGTATATTTACATCCTACTCTCAATTCTTCATATTCTTCTCCTTTATTCTCACTTCTTTCATATACATATTCATTAAATTAATTTCCATCTTTCTCATTGCATTCTTACTCACCTTCATTTTCTCTGCCTTCATTCTAAATCTCGTCACACCCACTTCCTTCACACATAATTCCTTCATACACAATCACACTCACTCCTTTCACTCAATTCCTTCATTCTTTCCTTCATGCTATCTTCTGGTGCAACATCCCTCATTGATCTCATTATTGCTTCTCCCAAGAATGAAATTCCGCGAGCAATTCATTACCTCCATTCAACATTTCCTGGAAATATTATTGTGATAAACGGTAATATCCACACACGACCGTTGATGACAACACAGCATCGGAGACGTCAACAACACAGGTGTACTGGCCAGGTTGTAGCAGCCACCTACAAAATTCTTTTTACCAGGTGATCGCGTCTCACTAGTAGCTAGGCTCTGGTCTTCATCCCCGAAAGTTTTGTTTTGTTTATATGCGCACATTTATAAACCTGTGTTTATATGCGCACATTTATAAACCTGTGTTTATATGCGCACATTTATAAACCTGTGCATATTTTGCAATCACGAAAGACGAGTAACAAAAGAAATAATATCACATTTTTCATGGATTTGGATAATTAGATGAGATTAAGAATCGGGCAGCCATTTACACACAATACAACGTTCATACATAAGCTTATTATTTTATATAATTGAAAAAATATATATTAATATAGATGCATACTGTGACATAAGCAGGACTAAAATTTTCATAGAATAATGATAGCCTGGTGTGTTAGTGTACTTCATGGCTGTCTTGGAGAGGGTTATTATAGGAAACAAATTTCTTTGTGTCCCCTCTTGTAATTCCTCCACCAGAAAAGTCTTGACCTTAGTTTGAAAACACATAATTACCATCCAGCAAGGTCGCCTGGGACCTCCGGAAAGTGGAGAAGGTCAATAGACAGACGGATGAATTCCTGGACACAAGATTCTGGGCAGAGATTGAGGTAGGAAGCTAGAGGTGAGGATACTGAGAGAGACGAGGTTCACCTTTGTTTAATAAAGGGAAGACATTGGAAGAGGGGTAAGGGGCCACACACACACACATACACACACACACACACACACACACACACACACACACACACACACACACACACACATACAGCCTAGGGGGCCAGAGACTGCAAACCTCAATCAAGGAAAAAGATCTTGGGGTGAGTATAACACCAGGCACATCTCCTGAGGCGCACATCAACCAAATAACTGCTGCAGCATATGGGCGCCTAGCAAACCTAAGAACAGCATTCCGACATCTTAATAAAGAATCGTTCAGGACCCTGTACACTATGTACGTTAGGCAAATACTGGAGTATGCAGCACCAGTTTGGAACCCACACCTAGCCAAGCACGTGAAGAAGCTAGAGAAAGTGCAAAGGTTTGCAACAAGACTAGTCCCGGAGCTAAGGTTAAGGGAAATCGACCTGACGACACTGGGGGACAGGAGAGATAGGGGGGACATGATAACAACATATAAGATACTGAGAGGAATTGACAAAGTGGACAAAGACAGAATGTTCCAGAGATGGGACACAACAACAAGGGGACACAGTTGGAAGTTGAAGACTCAGATGAATCACAGAGATGTTAGGAAGTATTTCTTCAGTCACAGAGTGGTCGGGAAGTGGAATAGTTTAGGAAGTGATGTAGTGGAGGCAGGCTCCATACATAGCTTAAGGGTCACACACTCACGCTGCTCTGACCTGCTCTAACTTTTAAGATACTAGGTTCTAAAGTACTCTTAACACGCTCAAAAAAAAACCCTCTTTCATCATTTAAATATCCAGCGCATTCTGCAGCGCGCACTAACACACCAAAAAAACCCCTAGGAGCATCAGGAAGAGTTTAGGCTTCCATAGGACCCCCAGACCAAATTCGAGTGGCCAAAAACCCCCCCAGGAGGACCAGGAAGAGTTGAGGCCCCTGTAGGACCCTCCAGACCAAATTCGAGTGGCCAAAAACCCCCAGGAGGACCAGGAAGAGTTGAGGCCCCGTGACCCAGTAGCGGCCAGTGAAGAGGCGGGGCCAGGAGCTATGACTCGACCCCTGCAACTACAACTAGGTAAGTACAACCAGGAGCAATGATTTGACCCTTGCAACCACAAATAGGTGAGTACACACACACATACAGCAAGGAGCTATGACTCGACCCTTGCAACCACAAATAGATGAGTGAACACACACATATACACTCACACCTAGTAGCGCCCAGTGAAGAGGCGGGGCCAGGAGCTGTGACTCGATCCCTGCAACCACAACTAGGCACATATGCAGATGTTAGATGGTTCACAGTGTCTCAAAGTTTAACAAAGTGTCAGGGCAGGTGGTTGAGACTAAGGCTGCTCCTTGATAAGTGATACAACAATATTGAAAACATCACTAGACAAAAGTGGATTCAACATAATAACTGGTAAACAATTTGAATTTCTGTCTACAAAATCCTGTATTTATAATAGTATGTAAAGTTATTATAGGAGAAATTTGTTGAACAAAGAAATGAATGGAGACATAACATTTACCTAGACTATCAGAAAAATTGTATTACTGATAAAAAGATCACTGAGTTATATGCAGTGATATCAGAGCTATAAAGATCACTGAGTTATATGCAGTGATATCATAGATACAAAGATCACTGAGTTATATGCAGTGATATCAGAGCTATAAAGATCACTGAGTTATATGCAGTGATATCAGAGATACAAAGATCACTGAGTTATATGCAGTGATATCAGAGCTATAAAGATCACTGAGTTATATGCAGTGATATCAGAGATATAAATTATGCTTATATATAATAACACCAGAGATACAAAGATCACAGTTTTATACTTAGCAAAATTAGAAAAGCAAATATCACTCTTTTAAATATAGAAATTTCAAAGATACAAAGATAACTCTGTTATGTATAGAAATATCAGAGATATAAATGTTACGTTATATTACATATTAACACTGTTGATACGAAGATCACAATGTAATACAAGGATCACAACAATAGAAGGATTACAATAATACAAAGATCACAATAATTCAAGGATCACAATAATACAAGGATCACAATGTAATATAAAGATCACAATAATACAAGGATCACAATAATACAAGGATCACAATGTAATATAAAGATCACAATAATACAAGAATCACAATAATACAAGGATCACAATGTAATATAAAGATCACAATAATACAAGGATCACAATAATACAAGGATCACAGTAATACAAGGATCTCAATAATACAAGGATCACAATAATACAAGGATCACAATAATACAAGGATCACAGTAATACAAGGATCCCATTAATACAAGGATCACAATAATACAAGGATCACAATAATACAAGGATGACAGTAATACAAGGATCACAATAATACAAGGATCACAATATTACAAGGATCACAATAATACAAGGATCACAATGTAATATAAAGATCACAATAATACAAGAATCACAATAATACAAGGATCACAATGTAATATAAAGATCACAATAATACAAGGATCACAATAATACAAGGATCACAGTAATACAAGGATCTCAATAATACAAGGATCACAATAATACAAGGATCACAATAATACAAGGATCACAGTAATACAAGGATCCCATTAATACAAGGATCACAATAATACAAGGATCACAATAATACAAGGATGACAGTAATACAAGGATCACAATAATACAAGGATCACAGTAATACAAGGATCACAGTAATACAAGGATCACAATAATGGAAGGATCAAAGTAATACAAGGATCACAATAATACAAGGATCACAATAATACAAGGATCACAATAATACAAGGATCACAATAATACAAGGATCACAATAATACAAGGATCACACTGTTTTACAAGGCATCAAAATTGATAAGGAAGTTATAGAAACATGTGAAAATACAGAACAACTAAAATAAGAACATAAGAAGCTATGACATATAAATAGATAAATAATATAAACAATAATTGGCCTCACCATGGTGGTCTAGGTAGAGGAGTTCTTCTCTTCTGGCTGGACTATGTTTCCAGCCTACCCGGGCGGGTGTTTTTACTGGGCGCAGATTTCTGTGTGTCCTCCCTAGTAATTACATCTGTTTGTATATATTGATATTTAAACACTTGTGTTGTAATATCATAGGTAGGCTGGACTCCATGGTGTTGCTGCATTTGTAGAGTTAAGTTCCTCTCTGAGGAAATGCTGTGTTTGGGGTTCACACCTCTCAACGTCCCCCTCAAATGATATAGTTTAATTCCATTTTTTCCTTTAATTATATGATAATATTTTGTTAAATGAGTGTAAATGTATAACACATTTTCACACATTGTCAAGGAGTACAAAGACTGACTGAACGAAACTTTGTAACATAAAAAGTTTCTTCCGAAAAGTATATTGTAAATTGTACTCTGCATTGCCTTTTTTTCAAGGAAAGTGTTTTAAGTAATAATTATACTCATAACAAGTGACCACAGTATTACTGACACCTGATGTCTTGTAGTTAATTAATACTGTTAACCATTACTCAAGTATTCAACATTCACTTTTCTGAATCACTTAAGAACACTTAGTTATCTACAAATCTATTTAGAATAATTGATCTACATAATTTAAAAAAAAATATATCAAAACTTATTAAAGTCTGTTATTTATGCATAGTTATTTGTATGCACTTACAAGTACGAGGGAACATTCAGTCTGGTGAATGTCATCACTTACAAGAACGAGAGAACATTCAGTCTGGTGAATGTCATCACTTACAAGTACGAGGGAACATTCAGTCTGGTGAATGTCATCACTTACAAGAACGAGGGAACATTCAGTCTGGTGAATGTCATCACTTACAAGTACGAGGGAACATTCAGTCTGGTGAATGTCGTCACTTACAAGTACGAGGGAACATTCAGTCTGGTGAATGTCATCACTTACAAGTACGAGGGAACATTCAGTCTGGTGAATGTCATAACTTACAAGTACGAGGGAACATTCAGTCTGGTGAATGTCATCACTTACAAGTACGAGGGAACATTCAGTCTGGTGAATGTCATCACTTACAAGTACGAGGGAACATTCAATCTGGTAAATGTCATCACTTACAAGTACGGGGGAACATTCAGTCTGGTGAATGTCATCACTTACAAGTACGAGGAACATTCAGTCTGGTGAATGTCATCACTTACAAGTAGAGGAACATTCAGTCTGGTGAATGTCATCACTTACAAGTACGGGAACATTCAGTCTGGTGAATGTCATCACTTACAAGTACGATGGAACATTCAGTCTGGTGAATGTCATCACTTACAAGTACGAGGGAACATTCAGTCTGGTGAATGTCATCACTTACAAGTACGAGGTAACATTCAGTCTGGTGAATGTCATCACTTACAAGTACGAGGGAACATTCAGTCTGGTGAATGTCATCACTTACAAGTAGAGGGAACATTCAGTCTCGTGAATGTCATCACTTACAAGTACGAGGGAACATTCAGTCTGGTGAATGTCATCACTTACAAGTGCGAGGAACATTCAGTCTGGTTAATGTCATCACTTACAAGTACGAGGGAACATTCAGTCTGGTGAATGTCATCACTTACAAGTACGAGGAACATTCAGTCTGGTGAATGTCATCACTTACAAGTACGATGGAACATTCAGTGTGGTGAATGCCATCACTTACAAGTACGAGGGAACATTCAGTCTGGTGAATGTCATCACTACAAGTACGATGGAACATTCAGTCTGGTGAATGTCATCACTTACAAGTATGAGGGAACATTCAGTCTGGTGAATGTCATCACTTACAAGTGCAGGAACATTCAGTCTGGTGAATGTCATCACTTACATGTACGATGGAACATTCAGTCTGGTGAATGTCATCACTTACAAGTACGAGGGAACGTTCAGTCTGGTGAATGTCATCACTTACAAGTACGAGGTAACATTCAGTCTGGTGAATGTCATCACTTACAAGTGAGGGAACATTCAGTCTGGTGAATGTCATCACTTACAAGTAGAGGAACATTCAGTCTGGTGAATGTCATCACTTACAAGTACGAGGGAACATTCAGTCTGGTGAATGTCATCACTTACAAGTGCGAGGAACATTCAGTCTGGTGAATGTCATCACTTACAAGTACGAGGGAACATTCAGTCTGGTGAATGTCATCACTTACAAGTACAGGGAACATTCAGTCTGGTGAATGTCATCACTTACAAGTACGAGGAACATTCAGTTGGTGAATGTCATCACTTACAAGTACGAGGGAACATTCAGTCTGGTGAATGTCATCACTTACAAGTACGAGGAACATTCAGTGTGGTGAATGTCATCACTTACAAGTACGAGGGAACATTCAGTCTGGTGAATGTCATCACTTACAAGTAGAGGGAACATTCAGTCTGGTGAATGTCATCACTTACAAGTACGAGGAAAAAAAAAAAAAAAAAAAAAAAAAAAAAAAAAAAAAAAAAAAAAAAAAAAAAAAAAAAAAAAAAAAAAAAAAAAAAAAAAAAAAAAAAAAAAAAAAAAAAAAAAAAAAAAAAAAAAAAAAAAAAAAAAAAAAAAAAAAAAAAAAAAAAAAAAAAAAAAAAAAAAAAAAAAAAAAAAAAAAAAAAAAAAAAAAAAAAAAAAAAAAAAAAAAAAAAAAAAAAAAAAAAAAAAAAAAAAAAAAAAAAAAAAAAAAAAAAAAAAAAAAAAAAAAAAAAAAAAAAAAAAAAAAAAAAAAAAAAAAAAAAAAAAAAAAAAAAAAAAAAAAAAAAAAAAACCGGGAACATTCAGTCTGGTGAATGTCATTACAAGTACGATGGAACATTCAGTTGGTGATCCTAATGAGGTTAGTCTGGTGAATTCATCCAAGTACGGGTCATTCAGTCTGGGATCCTACAAGTACGAGGAACCAGTCTGGGAATGTCACTTCAAGTAAGGAAATTCAGTCTCGTGAATGTCTCCCAACGGGGAAATTCAGTCTGTGAATGTCATCCTAAAGCGAGGGAAATTCATTAATGTCACCTTACAAACGAGGGAACATTCAGTCTCGTGAATGTCATCACTTACAAGTACGAGGGAACATTCAGTCTGGTGAATGTCATCACTTGCAAGTGCGAGGGAACATTCAGTCTGGTTAATGTCATCACTTACAAGTACGAGGGAACATTCAGTCTGGTGAATGTCATCACTTACAAGTACGAGGAACATTCAGTCTGGTGAATGTCATCACTTACAAGTACGAGGGAACATTCAGTGTGGTGAATGCCATCACTTACAAGTACGAGGGAACATTCAGTCTGGTGAATGTCATCACTTACAAGTACGATGGAACATTCAGTCTGGTGAATGTCATCACTTACAAGTATGAGGGAACATTCAGTCTGGTGAATGTCATCACTTACAATGAGGGAACATTCAGTCTGGTGAATGTCATCACTTACATGTACGATGGAACATTCAGTCTGGTGAATGTCATCACTTACAAGTACGAGGGAACGTTCAGTCTGGTGAATGTCATCACTTACAAGTACGAGGTAACATTCAGTCTGGTGAATGTCATCACTTACAAGTACGAGGGAACATTCAGTCTGGTGAATGTCATCACTTAAAGAGGGAACATTCAGTCTGGTGAATGTCATCACTTACAAGTACGAGGGAACATTCAGTCTGGTGAATGTCATCACTTACAAGTGCGAGGGAACATTCAGTCTGGTGAATGTCATCACTTACAAGTACGAGGGAACATTCAGTCTGGTGAATGTCATCACTTACAAGTACGAGGGAACATTCAGTCTGGTGAATGTCATCACTTACAAGTACGAGGGAACATTCAGTGTGGTGAATGCCATCACTTACAAGTACGAGGGAACATTCAGTCTGGTGAATGTCATCACTTACAAGTGCGAGGGAACATTCAGTGTGGTGAATGTCATCACTTACAAGTACGAGGGAACATTCAGTCTGGTGAATGCCATCACTTACAAGTACGAGGGAACATTCAGTCTGGTGAATGTCATCACTTACAAGTACGAGGGAACATTCAATCTGGTAAATGTCATCACTTACAAGTACGAGGGAACATTCAGTCTGGTGAATGTCATCACTTACAAGTACGAGGGAACATTCAGTCTGGTGAATGCCATCACTTACAAGTACGAGGGAACATTCAGTCTGGTGAATGTCATCACTACAAGTAGAGGGAACATTCAGTCTGGTGAATGTCATCACTTACAAGCGAGGAACATTCAGTCTGGTGAATGTCATCACTTACAAGCACGATGGAACATTCAGTGTGGTGAATGTCATCACTTACAAGTACGAGGAAACATTCAGTCTGGTGAATGTCATCACTTACAAGTACGAGGTAACATTCAGTCTGGTGAATGTCATCACTTACAAGTACGAGGGAACATTCAGTCTGGTGAATGTCATCACTTGCAAGTAGAGGGAACATTCAGTCTGGTGAATGTCATCACTTACAAGTACGAGGGAACCTTCAGTCTGGTGAATGTCATCACTTACAAGTGCGAGGGAACATTCAGTCTGGTGAATGTCATCACTTACAAGTACGAGGGAACATTCAGTCTGGTGAATGTCATCTTTTACAAGTACGAGGGAACATTCAGTCTGGTGAATGTCATCACTTACAAGTACGAGGGAACATTCAGTCTGGTGAATGTCATCACTTACAAGTACGAGGGAACA
The DNA here is from genome assembly GCA_009830355.1 of Cherax destructor. NCBI lineage: Eukaryota > Metazoa > Arthropoda > Malacostraca > Decapoda > Parastacidae > Cherax > Cherax destructor. The sequence continues at coordinate 30,915 of WNWK01013888.1, read as the reverse complement.
TTCAGTCTGGTGAATGTCATCACTTACAAGTACGAGGGAACATTCAGCGGGGAGGAGAGAGCGGGGGAGGAGATAGGTTTCAGAAGCTTGGACTACTCTCCTAATATTAATCTAGGATTTTGCTAGTATTAGTTCTATAACCGGATAGTGCTACTAAGCTAGGGTATAGAGGGTATAGAGTGAGAGTGTGTGCGTGTGTGTGAGCGTATGTGTGTGTGTGTGTGTGTGTGTACTCACCTAATTGTACTCACCTAATTGTGGTTGCAGGGGTCGAGACTCAGCTCCTGGCCCCGCCTCTTCGCTGTCTGCTACTGGGTCTCTGCTCTCCCTGCTCCATGAGCTTTATCATACCTTGTCTTAAAACTATGTATGGTTCCTGCCTCCACTATATCTTTCTCTAGTCCATTCCACTTCCTGACTACTCTGTGGCTGAAGAAATGTTTCCTGACATCCCTTTGACTCATCTGAGTCTTCAGCTTCCAGTTGTGTCCCCTTGTTTCTGTGTTCCCTCTCTGAAACAACCTGTAACTATCTACCTTGTCAATTCCCCGCAGTATTTTGTATGTCGTTATCATGTCTCCTCTGACCCTTCTTTCCTCCAGTGTTGTTAGTCCTATTTCCTCAATCTTTCTTCATAAGACAGACCCTGAGTTGTGGAACTAACCTTGTCGCAAACCTTTGCACTTTCTCTAGTTTCCTTACGTGCTTGACCAGGTGTGGGTTCCAGACTGGTGCTGCATATTCTAGTATGGGCTGCGTACACGGTATACAGTGTCTTGAACGATTCCTTGTTAAGGTAACGGAACGCTAATCTAAGGTTTGTCAGACGCCCATATGCTGCCGCAGTTATCTGGTTGATGTGTGCCTCCGGAGACGTGCTTGGCGTTATACTCACTCCAAGGTCTTTCTCCTTTGCCGAGGTTTGTAGCCTTTGTCCGCCTAGCTTGTACTCTGTCAGCGGTCTTCTTTGCCCTTCTCCGATCTTCATGACTTTGCATTTGGAGGATTGAATTGAGAAGCCAACTGCTAGACCAGATGTCGAGCTTGTCCAGGTCTGTTTGCAGCCCTGCCTGGTCCTCTTCCGATGTGATTCTCCTCATTATTTTCACATCATCCGCGAATAGAGACATTTCTGAGTCTATCCCGTCCGTCATGTCATTTACATATACCAGGAATAACACTGGTCCTAGGACTGACCCCTGCGGTACACCGCTCGTCACAGGCGCCCACTGTGATACCTCACCACGCACCATGACCCGTTGTTGCCTCCTTTGAGGTATTCCCTGATCCATTCCAGTGCCCTTCCTGTTATACCTGCTTGTTCTTCCAACTTCTTTACTAATCTCATGTGAGGAACTGTGTCGAAGGCCTTCCTGCAGTCCAGGAAAATGCAATCAACCCACCCTTCTCTCTCCTGCCTTACCTCTGTTACTTTATCATAGAACTCTAGGAGGTTTGTTACACAGGATTTGCCTTCCCGGAATCCGTGCTGTCTGGTGTTTATTATCCTGTTCCGCTCAAGGTGTTCCACCATTCTTTTCCTGATGATTTTCTCCAGGACTTTGCACACTATACATGTAAGTGACACCGGTCTATAGTTTAGGCCTCTTTTCTGTCTCCTTTTTAAAAATGGGGACTACGTTGGCCTTCTTCCATACCATCTCCCGTTCAGGTAGCTGCCCCAGTTTCCAAGGGATGTGTTGAATATTTTGGTAGAGGTCACTCAGTACCTCAGCTCCTTCCCGAAGAACCCACTGGGAAGATATTGTCCGTACCCATCTGCCTTTGAGGTACGATGTCACTGAGTAGCTGCTTCACTTCCTCTTCTCAGTTGTGTGTTGCCCTCTAGCGACTCTGTTGTACATCCCTTGTTGGTGACGAACCTGTCCCCGTCTACCCAGCTGTCCTCCTCCTCATCTCCATTGTGAATACTTCCTTCAAACCACTCGCTGCCTCACATACCTCTTGATCATTACTTAACTTGGTGTGTGTGTGTGTACTTGTGTGTGTGTGTGTGTGTGTGTGTGTTTGTTGCTTGGGTTGAAAGTGTATATTACAGCAAGATATAATCACAAAATAAAGCAGTAATAGAGACAGTAACAATGAGACAAACTAGCCAGCCAGGTTGCAGGTCTGGCTGCCGATATCTTTTTTGTCAACAGATGGAGTCTAATATGATGGCCGACTTTATTACTTCGAGATTTACTTATTTTTTTAGTGTGTATTATGGATAGTGTTAGTTGTATTAATATTTTAAAAGGGGATATAAGTGAAAGTTAGGAATGTTGAGTCATGCAAGATAATTGCTTGAAGTGACATGAATAATCTGTGTGGGAGACACTGTTGTAGAAGGTGCAGTGGAAAAGTTTGAAGTGCTTGATGTAAATAATAATGTGGAATCTTTACCTTACCTCAACAACACAGCAAGCATGTCAACATACAGGAACAGCAGAATTGCAGAAAAACGCTATGGCAACACGCAAGAACAGTACAGTAAATTAGAGTAACACAAAAGAAAATTACTATTGTAACATTGAAGAAATGAATACTAACACATAAAACAGTGTATTAACACAGGAGAACAGTACAAAAACACAAGAAAAGTAACTCATAATAACAACAGAACAATAGAGTACAGTACAGTACAGTAACACAGAAGAACAATACAGTACCACATAGGAACAATACTGTAACACACAAGCACAATAACATACAGTAAAACAGTACAGCTGAACACAAGTACAACACAAGAGCAGAGCAAGTTAATAATAATACATAAAACATCAGTATTGAAGACATTAAGACAGAGTTGTACTGGCCAGGTTGTAACATCCACACCAACAATACCTTTTGTTGAGAGGTTGACTCTCCCAGTGTGTAGATCTTATTTTCTTTTCCTAGATTTTTTTTGTTGTGTTTGCGAATATTTTTGGTCGATATAGTGAAGGTGAGAGAAGTGAAGACATGAAAAATTAAAACGTGTGAGAGAGAGTAACTAATATTTAATAATTCATAAGAATGTTTTTTTTTTTTTTGCTTCCTTATATTTTTTCTGCTTCCTTATATTTTCACATTTATCATTAAAGATATCTACAAAATGCTATGTAACAGCATTCTCAATTCCGATAATTCAGAATTGTATTAAAATATATAATATAATTTTAGCAGCTGTGTGAGACAGTACAGATATGTACATATATGTCAGTGACATAGTGGCTGCGGAATATGTATTCTACGTGTGCTGGGGAAATTGTGTTTATAATATTGTACATTGGGACCAGAGAATAAGTGTGTGTGTGTGTGTGTGTGTGTGTGTGTGTGTGTGTGTGTGTGTGTGTGTGTGTGTGTGTAATTGTGTGTTTACTTGTGGACGTTTCAGTGACTTGCATATATATAAGAAACGATCTGCAACAAAAAAAGGAAGCTGAAAACTTTCTTGTATCAGATTTCTTGGTGGAAAGACAGTCACATACTGACACAAATATAAACAATAAGTGAAAACAAAGCAAAAATAACCAACAGCCTTTGTTCCTGTCTTTGTTTCTGGTACAGTTCACAACTGCTGTGTCTTTGTTTCTGGTACAGTTCACAACTGCTGGACAGTGTTAAAGAAAATTGCAAAGTATTGTTTAATTTAAATAAAATATTAGTGTTTGTCCATTGCCTGCTGATTATACCATGCAATGAATATGTCAAAATTATGATTGATCGAGTGATGGAAAAGACAAAATAAAAGACAACGCGTTTGATGCCAGAGTTGCTAAGGTACAGCAGAACAATATACAAGTGAATTAAACACCAGTATCAGAGACACTACAAAACAACAATTGTCAATAATCTAGACTACCGTGAAGGTCGACTTTATCAACAAGGATATTTTTTTTAGTGTGGATGAGAGTGATGGTTCCTGAGAAATGTTAGGTGAAACTTTTGGAAATTTTGAGTCAACATAATTGTTTTGGGAAACATGAATACAAGTGTGTGAATGTACTTGTGTACTTTCGTATTTACCTGTGGACGTTTCAGTGTCTTCCATAAAGGAAAATGTCGAATTTCAACAAAAAAGAAAGCTGATAACTTTCTTGTAGCTGATTTCTGGGAGGGAAGACATAGAACCACACGGACACACATCTATACACGATAACACGTTCTCACATACACTTATAAAGGTGTAAGAGTGAAAACAAAACAAAAATTAACTTGAACATATAATGAAACATAAATAGATGTCCGAGATTTACACTAAGTAACCTCACCTTAGTGGCCGAGTTGGGTGGCAGCTTAGTCTTGTCTAGCTGGCTACTGTTCGTTGCTGTCTTGGTGGGTGTAATTACAGGACGCAGTTTTCTGTGTGTCACCTCCAGTAATTCCACCCACCTGGACAGTCACGAACAGTAGCCAGCTAGACAGGACCAAGTTACTATCCATCAAGGTCACTGGGGAGGGGCCAACACATACACAACACACACACACACCAGCCCATCCACCCACTCACCTGGGAAAGTGAGGAAGGGAGTTCATCTGAGGGGACACATATGGAGTTCTGGACACACGGAACTAGGAAAAGACCAAAACAACCGGAATTGGGAAGTGTGGAAGGGTTGACATCCGGGGGCCCACGGATGGAGACCTGGAAACATGAACCACACCTGTTACCACAATTCAAAATGACCTCACCTCACACTAGGACCACACCTTACTATGACCACAATACACCATGACCACACCTCATCCGACCACACCTCACTATGACCACAATTCACCATGACCTCACCCCACTAAAACCACACCTCACTATGACCTCACATCACTGTGACCACATCACAGGATCCGCACCTGGGAGTTCATCTGAGGGGACACAGATGGACTTCTGGACACACGGAACTAGGGAAAGCACCAAAACAACCGGAAGTGGGAAGTGTGGAAGGGTTGACATCCGGGGGCCCACGGATGGAGACGTGGAAACATGAACCACACCTGAGTATGAACACACTTGTTACCACAATTCAAAAGACCTCACCTCACACTAGGACCACACCTCACTTTGACCACAATACACCATGACCACACCTCACTACGACCATACCTCACTATGACCACAATTCACCATGACCTCACCCTACTAAAACCACACGTCGCTATGACCTCACATCACTATGACCACACCTAATCCTGATCCGCACCTGGGAGTTCATCTGAGGGGATACAGATGGACTTCTGGACACACGGAACTAAGGAAAGCATCAAAAGAACCGGAAGTGTGAAAGGGTTGATATCCGGGGGCCCACGGATGGAGCCTTAGAAACATAAACCTGACCTGACTATGACCACACCTCACTATGACCTCACCTCACTATGACCACAGCTCACTATGACCTCACTTAACTATGACCTCACCTAACTATGACCACACCTGACTATGATCACACCTCACTATCAACTCACCTATGACCATACCTGTCTTTGACCACACCTGACTATGCCCATACCTCACTATAACCTCACCTATAACTACATCCACGATCACACCTCGCTATGACCACACCTCACTATGACCACACCTCGCTATGACCACACCTCACTATAACCTCACATCACTATGACCACACCTCACCATGATCCACGCCTGAGAGTTCATCTGAGGGGACACAGATGGATTTCTGGACACACGGAACTAGGGAAAGCCCCAGAACAACTGGAAGTGGGAAGTGTGGTTATCCGGGGGCCCACCTCATAATAACAATAGAACAACACAAAACAATACTGGAACACACAAGAAAGGTACAGTAACATGCAGCTGTACCGTAGAGTGTAGATCTTCTTTTCTTTCCCTAGATTTTTTTTTATTTGTTTGTGAATATTTTTCTCAATATAGTGAAGGTGAGAGAAGTGAAGACATGAAAAAATTAAAACGTGAGAGAGAGACTAATATAATAATAAGGATATCTACAAAATACTATATAACAGCATTCTACATCCAGATTATACAGAATTCTCGTAAAATATATAAATGCAAACTGGAAATCACAAATCATTATTATCAAGTACGAGGTAATTCATCTCGAATTTTTAATGCTTCCTATTGGTGAGTCATGACTCGATCCATGACAGCACTTTTTCCCCAATGCCATGAGCTGCCACTTTCTTTAACAGTATCTGGTGCGGTACTAAAATCTATATAAACAACATCGAATTCTTTATCGTGATCAGCAGCTTCAAAAGCTTAAGTGTTTAGCTATAATTGACTCTAGTAATTTGTCAGGCTTATTGGGCGGTAATTTGACGGTAGTGACTTGTCCCCTGCTTTAAAAATAGGAATTACATTAGCCATCTTCCTCATATCAGACACTACACCTGTTTGAAGAGATAAATTAAAAATGTTAGTTAATGGTTCACAGGGCGATTTATTTTGTTTCAGACAGTCTACTTGTTTCATAACTATTTCACTAGTGACTGTGATATTACATAATTTAACTTCTTCAGGGACACTATACAAAATAATTACTGGGATATTATTAGTGTTTTCCTGTGTGAAAACCGACAGAAAATAATTATTAAAAATAGAGCACATATCATTCTCCTTGTCAGTAAGATGCCCGGAGTTATTTTTAAGGGGACCTATCTTATCCCTAACTTTGAATCCCTAGCAACTTTAAACTTTAGATTAAAGTTTAGCTTAATGTTCTTATCCTTTTTTTAACGTCCCTCTTAATGTCAGTATACTGATTTATAAGATGACCCTCACCTCTTTTTATGCGCTTATAAATTCATTTCTTCTGTCCTAAAAGATATTTGAGCTTTTTATTCATCCACTTTGGGTCATTTCTACTTGATCTAATTTCTTTATATGGGATAAATGTTCTTTGGGCAACCTGTATAGTGTTAAGAAAGCTGTCATACTGATAGCTCTCTTCGTTACCCCAGTCCACAGTTGATAAGTGTTCTCTAAGCCCATTGTAATCTGCTAAGCGAAAATCTAGGACTGTTACAGAATTATCCCTACTATCATACATCCATTCAATGGTCGCTTGTGCAGAGTTCCTCTGTAATTTCTAAATTATTAACAAGGGATTCCTTGTTTGCCAGAACCAAGTCAAGTAGGTTATTTCCCATTGTAGGTTCTGTCAGAAACTGCTTCAAAAAGCAATTCTGAACTACTTCTAAAAAGTCGTTAGATTCTAAATTCCCTGTCAAGAAATTCCAATCAATCTGACTAAAGTTAAAGTCCCCTAGAATTACTACGTTATCGTGCCTTGTGGCCTTAACAATTTCTTCCCAAAGTAGTCTCCCTTGTTTCCTATCTAAGTTTGGAGGACGGTATATCACGCCTAAAATCAGTTTTTTACACCCCTCTGAAAATTCTATCCAGACTCTGTATGTATTATTTCAGACTTTATCCCCGTTTTTTATGCAACAATTTAAATGATCACGGACATAGAGTGCAACCCCACCCCCCTTCCCGATACTTCTGTCTACTTGGAACAATTTAAAACCCTGAATGTGACATTCAGCAGGCATGTCCCGATTTTCGAATTAAACCATGTCTCAGTTATGACAAATACATCAATTTTACCTGCACTAGCAGCTAAACTCAGCTCGATCTTGGAAATAAATGGTATAAAATACCGACACAATGGAAAAATAAACACATAAGCAGTATAATGTGATCCTTTATTGACAACGTTTCGCCCACGCAGTGGGCTTTATCGAGTCACAGACAGATCTGTCTGTGACTCGATAAAGCCCACTGCGTGGGCGAAACGTTGTCAATAAAGGATCACATTATACTGCTTATGTGTTTATTTTTCCATTCGTCCATCTTATTCCTAACACTACGACAATTACTATAATATATATTTAAAGACCCTCCTTTCTCTTTACCCTTCCTGCTCATTTCTGTTTTTCCACTGTACCTATTACTGTCCTTGTCATCTAGTGCCATTGACTTTCCAGTATTCACCTTATTCTGCCTAATTCTAGTTCCCCTAGAATTCATAATATTACTACACTGGGACTTCACTGTTTTTCCCCAAAAACCCATACCACTAACCTGTTCTAGTTTAAAGCCCTAACAGCTCCCTCCACTGCAGTTGCCAGTGCCCCCACCCCAGACCTAGATACGTGAACCCCATCCCTGGCATACATGTCATTTCTGCCATAGAAGAGGTCCCAGTTGTCAATGAATGTTACTGTATTTTCCTTACAGTATTTGTCCTGCCAGCAATTGACACCAATTGCCCTGGACAACCATTCATTTCCAACTCCTCTCCTTGGCAAAATACCACATATGACAGGGTTCCCACCCTTCTTCCTAATTATGTCTATTGCTGACCTATACCTGCTAGTCAGGTCCTCACTCCTACGTCTGCCAACATCGTTGTCTCCAGCACTGAGACAGATAATAGGATTGCTCCCATTCACTCTCATGATGTCGTCCAAACGGCTAACAATATCCTGCATCCCAGCCCCAGGAAAGCAAACCCTCTGTCTCCTACTTCTATCTTTCAAGCAGAAGGCTCTATCCATGTATCTAATCTGACTATCTCCAACAAGAAAAATGTACTTACCTTCCTTGGTGTCGTTTGTTGTGATGTTCCCAGTAGTCGACTCACATTCATCGGGTAACACGGAGAATCGATTCGATGTTTCCACAACAGTTTCCTGGATCTTCGTTGATTCTACCTCTACATCCGTCCTCTTGATCCTTAACTTTGTCCCATGCATTCCAGCCACTGTCCAGGTTCCTTTCTTGGCTTGAGGATTCTCAACAGGAGGATTACTACGAATCCTCTTGTTTTCCTCAGTCAGTCGCTGTATCTCAAGCTTAGCTACCCTCAGTTCTTCCTTTAGCTGCTGGTAGAGTAGCTCAAGAGAGGACATCTTGTTCAGATTCACAGAGAGCACACAAGACACGTCTTCACAGGTCACCACTGAGCTAAGTACAGGTCACTAATAAGGAGATTTTTAGTGTGGATGAGAGAGTGATGGTTCCTGCGAAATGATTAGTGAAACTTTGGGAATTTTGAATATCATTGTGGGAGACACTGTTGTGGAAGCTGTTGTAGAAAAGTACAGGATTCAATTAAAATTTATGCTAAAGAATTTATTTATTTACGGTTTATTTCCTGTGCAAATTATTTAATTTTAAGAAAAATGAAGAAATGCAGATATGCGTGTGAACATGTGTGTGACAGAGTTTGGATTGTAAGGTACCATACGTGTGCGAGGGATTTAGTTGTTAGAGAGGGATGAGAGAAATACATGTGTTGAGGTTATTGTGTGCGTGTGTGTGTCTGTGTGAATGTACTGGAGTACTTTCATGTTTACTTGTAGACGTTTCAGTGCCTTGAAAATGACGAATTGCAACAAAAAAAAACTGATTTTTTTTGTAGTACCTCACCTAGGACGTCACCTATCCAGGACAACACCTGATTACTTCCGATTGTTTGGGTGTTTCCGCTAGTTCCGTGTGTCCAGATGTCCATCTGTGTTCCCTCAGATGAACTCCCAGGCGTGGATCATTGTGATGTGTCGTCATAGTGATGTGAGGTCATAGTGAGGTGTTGTCATAGTGAGGTGAGATCATGGTGAATTGTTATTATAGTGAGGTGTGGTCATGGTGAATTGTGGTCATAAGTGTGGTCATAGTCAGGTGTGGTTCATGTTTCCAGGTCTCCATCCGTGGGCCCCCGGATGTCAACCCTTCCACACTTCCCACTCCCGGTTGTTTTGTTGCTTTCCCTAGTTCCTTGTGTCCAGAAGTCCATCTGTGTCCCGTCAGATGAACTCCCTTCCTCACTTTCCCAGGTGCGTAGGTGGTTGGGTGTGTGTGTGTGTTGTGTATGTTTTGGCCCCTCCCCAGTGACCTTGTTGGGTGGCAGCTTGGTCTCGTCTAGCTGGCTACTGTTCGTGGCTGTCTTGGTGGGTGGAATTACAGGACGCAGTTTTCTGTGTGTCCCCTCCTGTAATTCCACCCACCAAGACAGCCACGAACAGTAGCCAGCTAGACAAGACCAAGTTACCATCCAACAAGGATGGTACACATACACACCCGCCTACCTGGGAAAGTGAGGAAGGGAGTTCATCTGACGGGACTTCTGGACACAAGGAACTAGGGAAAGCAACAAAACAATCGGGAGTGGGAAGTGTGGAAGGGTTGACATCCGGGGGCATTTATGACCACAATACACTATGACCACACTTATGACCACAATACACTATGACCTCACTAAACAAGACCAAGCTGCTACCCAGCATGGCTGCCAAAGTGAGGTTACTCAGTGAAAATCTCAGACTTCTATTTATGTTTCATTATGTTTAAGTTAATTTTTGTTTTGTTTTCACTCATGCAGCTGTATACGTGTATTTTTGAAAGTTTTACTGTGTATAGATGTGAGTCCGTGTGTAACTCTGTCTTCCCATCAAGAACTCTGTTACAAAAAAGTTATCAGATTTTTTTTGGTTGCAATTCGTCATTTTCAAGGCACTGAAACGTTCACAAGTAAATATGAAAGTACTCCAATACATTCACACAGACACACACACAATAACCTCAACACATGCATTTCTCTCGTCCCTCTCTAACATCTAAATCCCTCGCACACGTATAGTATCTTACAATCCAAACTCTGTCACACACACACATGTTCACACGCATATCTGCATTATCTCTCACATTTCTTAAAATTAAATTAATTTGCCCAGGAAATAAACCGGAAGTAAATATTTTTTTAGCGTAAATTCTTTATTGAATCCTGTAGTGTTCTGCTGTATGTTATTGTACATTTTTGTGTACTATGTACAACATAGGTAAGGTCATTGTTAGTTAAAGTAAGTTAGGTGTGGTCATAGTAAGTTGAGGTCATAGACAGGTATGATCAAAGTGAGTTGAGGTATTGTCAGGGTAACGCCTTCCACCTGAACAAAATATAATGGAAAAATTAATAAAACAAATTAAAGACTCTTGGGTAGGAAATAAACAAAGAATTTTATTTTTTTTAATAAAATCTAAAAAAAAATAAGCAGTTGTGGTTCTGGCAGGATGGAGAGTAGGAGAATATAAGGCCCAGGATGAGTCTCTGTTGTAGACGAGATGTAGGAAGGTTATCCTGGGCAGTTGTTAAGAATTCTCGTATGCCACTTGGTCGAGGTACGTAAGACGTAGAAGCGGAAGAGAATACAAAAGTAGCTAAGTCAGAGAGACGTACATCTAGCTCCTTCAAATCGGGCGTCTGTACCAGCTGACCAGGCCAGCAGCAGAGCTGATAAAGAGAAATAAATAATGGTTACCACAAGTAAGCAAACATAACACGTAAGAAAGAAAAAGAATAGCATGTTCACTTTAAGATAGAAGAAATTACTGGTAACCATAAAACAACCACAAACAAAATATACACCTGGTAGATCACCTTACCTGATCAGGAGAAGTGTGGAGGTGTATTGACTCTCCACAGTTTCGCTGCTCACCAGGTAAGGTAACTACCACCAGAAAGGAGGGAGGGTTCTACCTCGGCCCGCTAGAGGGAAGCACCGGCTGAACCCGTGAATGATCGCCGGCTGACTAACAACCTTAACCCCCAATTATACTCCACTTTTCCCTCACAGGTATAGTGAGGTGTTCTTATAGTCAGGTGTAGTCATAGACAGGTGTGGTTATAAGTGAAGTCATAGTGAGGTGAGGAGAGGTCATGGACAGGTGTGGTCATAGTTATGTGTTGTCATAGCCAGGTTTGGTTCATGTTTCCAGGTCTCCATCCGTGAGCCCCCCGGATGTCAACCCTTCCACAGTTGCTTTGGTGCTTTCTCTTGTTCCGTGTTTCCAGAAGGATATTTGTGTCCCCTCAGATGAGGAGTGGTGAGGTGACGTCATAGTGAGCTGTGGTCGTAGTCGATAAAGTCGACCTTCACGGTAGTCTAGATTTATTGACAAAAAAACGATTTCTGCAGTACTAGGCAGACTGTTCCACTCATCAACTTTCTAAATCTAAACTTGTCTAATTTGTATTCATTATTGCGGGTTCTCTCTTGGAGTGATATCCTAAACTCCTTATTTACATTCCCATCCACTTCCAATACTTCCATCATGTCTCCCTCATTCTTCGTCTTCCACACTTTCCATTTCCAGTTGTTTTGATGCTTTCCCTAGGCCTGGTCACAGACCGGGCCGCGGGGGCGTTAACCCCTGGAATTCTCTCCAGGTAGACTCCAGGTAGTTCCGTGTGTCCAGTAGACCATCTGTGTCCCTTCAAAAGAACTTCCAGGTGTGGATCATGGTGAGGTGTGGTCATCGTGACGTGTGGTCATAGTGAGGTGTGGTCATAGTTACTGGAAGTCATAGTGAGCTGTGCTCATAGGTGAGGTCATAGACAGGTTTGGTTATAGTCAGGTGTTGTCATAGACAGGTTTGATCATAGTCAGGTGTGGTTTATGTTTCCACTTCCGGTTGTTTTGGAGCTTTCCCTAGTTCCTTGAGTCCAGAAGTCCATCTGTGTCCCCTCAGATAAACTTGCAGGTGTGGATCATGGGGAGGTGTGGTCATGGGGAGGTGTTGTCATGGTGAGGTGTGGTCATGGTGAGGTGTTGTCATAGTGAGGTGTGGTCATAGTGAGGTGTGATCATAGTGAGGTGAGGTCATGGTGAATTGTGGTCATAGTCAGGTGTGGTTTACGTTTCCAGGTCTCCATCCGTGGACTTCCGGATGTCAACCCTTCCAGTTATTTTGGTGATTTCCCTAGTTCCGTGTGTCCAGAAATCCATCTGTGTCCCCTCAGATGTGGTGGTCATGGTGACGTGAGGTCATGGTGAATTGTTATTATAGTGAGGTGTGATCGTATTGAGGTGTGGTCGTATTGAGGTGTGGTCATAGTGAGGTGTGGTCATGGTGTATTGTGGTCATAGTGAGGTGTGGTCATGGTGTATTGTGGTCATAGTGAGGTGTGGTCATGGTGTATTGTGGTCATAGTCAGGTTTAGTTTATGATTCTGTGGGCCCCCGGATGTCAACCCTTCCACACTTCCCACTCCCGGTTGTTTTGGTGCTTTCCCTAGTTCCGTGTATCCAGAAGTCCATCTGTGTCCCCTCAGATGAACTCCCAGGTGTGGATCATGGTGAGGTGTAGTCATAGTGATGTGAGGTCATAGTGAGGTGTGGTCATAGTGGGGTGAGGTCATGGTGAATTGTGGTCATTGTGAGGTGTGGTCATAGTGAGGTGAGGTCATGGTGAATTGTGGTCATAGTGATGTGTGGTCATAGTGAGGTGAGTTCATGGTGAATTGTGGTCATAAGTGTGGTCATACTCAGGTGTGGTTCATGTTTCTAGGTCTCCATCCGTGGGCCCCCGGATGTCAACCCTTCCGCACTTCCCAATTCCAATTATTTTGGTGCTTTCTTTAGTTCTGTGTGTCCAGAAGTCCAGGGTTGGTGGGTGGATGGGCGGGTGTGTGTATGTGTATGTGTTGGCCCCTCCCCAGTGACCTTGTTGGATGGTAACTTGGTCTTGTCTAGCTGGCTACTGTTCGTGACTGTCCAGGTGGGTGGAATTACAGGAGGGGACACACAGAAAACTGCGTCCTGTAATTACACCCACCAAGACAGCCACGAACAGTAGCCAGCTAGACAAGACTAAGCTGCCACCCAACATGGCCACCAAGGTGAGGTTACTTAGTGTAAATCTCGGACTTCTATTTATGTTTCATTATGTGTTCAATTTAATTTTTGTTTTGTTTTCACTCATGCAGCTTTATAAATTTATGTGTAAACGTTTTATCGTGTATAGATGTGTGTCCGTGTGATTCTATGTCTTCCCATCCAGAAATCCGCTACAAAAAGTTATCAGCTTTCATTTTTGTTGAAATTCGACATTTTCCTTTATGCAAGACACTGAAACGTCCACAGGTAAATACGAAAGTACACTAGTACATTCATACACACACACGGTAACCACGACACATGTATTTCTCTCGTCCCTCTCTAACATCTGATATCTCTTGGACAGGAAATTAAAAGGAAATAAAGAAATTCTTCAGCGTAAATTTTAATTGAATCCTGTACTTTCCTACAACATCTTCCTCAACAGTGTCTCCCACAATTGAATTCAAGTTTCCCAAAGCAATTATGTTGACTCACTGATCGCAAGAGAGGCACATATAGGCGTATCAAAAGAAGGGATGGGCAGTTAAGAAATCAATATATTCAACTAAAGAGAAATATAAAAAAGAAGAATAAGAAAAGCAAAAAGAGTTTATGAGGCTAAAGTCGCAAGGGATTCGAAGACTAACACAAAAGGTTTCTTTTAGGTATACAGAAGTAAGATTAGAGATAAGATAGGCCCACTTAAGAGTAACTCAGGTCAGATCACTGACAGTGATAAGGAAATATGTGAACTTTTCAATACCTACTTCCTCTCAGTTTTTACTCAGAAATAATAAATTATGTAAAGCAGGGCGATAATAAACTATGCACTATTGGGGTATTTAGCAACATGGTCCTCAGACAAATGGAGAAATTAAAACCTATCCCCAGGCCCTGATGAACTGTTTGCGAGGGTTTTAAAGGAATGTAAAGAGGAACTTAGCATACCTTTGGCTAATCTTTTCAAACTGGCATAGTGCCAGACAAGTGGAAAATAGCAAATGTAATACCTATTTACAAGGCAGGTGACAGGTTCTTAGCTTCGAACTATAGACCAATAAGCCTTACCTCCATAGTTGGAAAATGTATGGAACCAATAATTGCCGAAGCAATTCGTAGCCATCTTGAAAGGCATAAATTGATTAATGAATCTCAGCACGGTTTTACAAAGGGGCGTTCCTGTCTTACAAATTTACTAACTTTCTTCACTAAGGTATTTGAGGAGGTAGATCTTGGTATTGAATATGATATTGTGTATATGGACATCAGTAAGGCTTTCGATAGAGTTCCATATCAGAGGCTATTGAGGAAAATTAAGGCACACGGAACAGGAGGAGAAATTTTTTCTTGGGAAGAGGCATGGTTGACAAATAGGCGGCAGAGAGTTTGCATAAATGGGGAGAAATCAGAGTGGGGGCACGTCACAAGCGGTGTTCCACAGGGGTCAGTGTTGGGACCCTTGTTCACAATTTACATAAACGACATAGATGAGAGAATGAATAGCGACATAATCAAATTTGCTGATGACACCAAAATGCACCGTCCAATTCATTCTAATAAGGACATTAGAGCACTACAGGATGATTTTAATAGACTGATGCAGTGGTCGGAGAAGTGGCAGATGCAGTTTAATATAGACAAATGCAAAGTTCTAAATGTTGGACAGGAAAATAACCATGCCACATATAAACTAAATAATGTAGATCTTAATATTACGGATTGCGAAAAGGATTTAGGAGTTCTGGTTAGCAATAATCTGAAACCAAGACAACAGTGCATAAGTGTTCGCAATAAAACTAACAGAATCCTTGGCTTCATATCAAGAAGTATTAATAATAGAAGTCCTCAGGTTGTTCTTCAACTCTATATATCTTTGGTTAGGCCTCATTTAGATTATGCTGCACAGTTTTGGTCACCGTATTGCAGAATGGATATAAATGCACTGGAAAACGTACAAGGAGGATGACAAAGTTGATCCCATGTATCAGAAAATCTTTCCTATGAGGATAGACTGAGGGCCCTGAATCTGCATTCTCTAGAAAGGCGTAGAATTAGGGGGGATATGATTGAGGTGTATAAATGAAAAACATTAATTAATAAAGGGGATGTAAATAGCGTGCTAAAAATATCTAGCCAAGACAGGACTCGCAGCAATGGTTTTAAGTTGGAAAAATTCAGATTCAGGAAGGATATAGGAAAGCACTGGTTTGATAATAGAGTTGTGGATGAGTGGAACAAACTCCAGTACCGTCATAGAAGCTAAGACGTTGTGTAGTTTTGAAAATAGGTTGGATAAATACATGAGTGGGTGTGGGTGGGTGTGAGTTGGACCTGACTAGCTTGTGCTACTAGGTCAGATGCCGTGCTCCTTCCTTAAGAGAATGTGACTGACCTGACTAGGTTAACATTTCATGGAATCATCACTCTCTCATCCACAATAAAAAATATCACTTGTTGATAAAGTCGACCTTCACGGTAGTCTAGATTATTGACCAAAAAGTATTTTAGGAGTGTCTCTGATACTGCTGTTTTTATTCACTTGTATATTGCTCTGGTGTACGTTAGCAACTCTGGCATCAAACACGATGTCTTTTGTAATAATTCCGTTTTCTGTTTATTGGACGTTCGCAAATTTATTTTGATGCACACACCTTCCTCTTTCTAAACCTAGCCAGTTCTTCATTACTTATATTTCGTCATTTCCATCACTCGATCAATCACAATTTTGACATATTCATGGCTTGGTATAATCAACAGACATTGGTCAAACACTAATATTTTATTTAAATTAAACAATACTTTGCAATGTTCTCTAACACTGTGTCCAGCAGTTGTAAACTGTACCAGAAACAAAGACAGGGAGGAAGGCTGTTCGTTATTTTTGTTTTGTTTTCACTAATTGTTTATATGTTCCCCATCAGTAAAATGGGTACATGGGTGTTAGTCGACTAGTGTGGATCGCATCCTAGGACATTGACCTAATTTGCCCGAAATGCCCCAGCATAACAAGGGCTTTCTATATAGTAGTATGTCACTGATGTCAGCTAGGCCTGTATACCTTGTACATGTACTTGTAGTAAATATAGATATTTTTATATTATTATTATTTGTGTCCGTATGTGACTCTGTCTTTCCACCAGAAATCTGCTACAAAAGTTATCAGCTTCCTTTTCTTGTTGCAGATCGTCTTCTTATATATATGCAAGTCACTGAAACGTCCACAAGTAAACACACAAGTACACACACACACACACACACACATGGACCAGAGGGGACATAGTATCTGAAGCTGGTACACCCTTACCGAACAAGGAACCCAACTGGAAGGAAGGAGACATAAATTACGCTAAGGCCCTATCAGTCCACCAAGCAGGGCCGAGGAATGCAGGGGGAGAGCAGCTGGGAGCGGGGGTGGTGGTGGGAGAGCACGACCAGGCCGACAAGAGCTACAGGAAAACATTGGGGAGACACAGAGGAAAGGCAATGGGAGGCGGAGAGGGAGAAGTCAGTGTTTATTCACGGGCTTCAGGAGAGCGAGTTAAGGACACACAATGAAAGACGGCAGGAGGAAAGACAGGAGATTGAGAACATCATTAGAGAAATAGGTGAAGAGGACATGTCTGAGATAGTAAATTTTCAAAGAATAGGGGGTACGTGAAGAGGAAAACGGCCGGTCAAGCTGATCTTCAAGACAGAAACAGTGTGAAACAGGATCCTGCAAGAAACCACGGCTGAAGGAATCGTCAGCATACAGGAGAGTATTCCTTGACCAGGACTGAACAAAAACAGAACGGCAGCAGCTGAGGAGTGGAGGCAAAAGCGAAAGAAGCTAGGAAGAGAGCACAGACAGAATCAGCAGAGATCAACCAGAACAGGGCAGAGCAACAAGAGCGAGCACACACAGACCCATCCCCAGAACCCCAAAACCAAACACGCTATCCCAACACAGACCACAACCCACACTTACATCCCCACACCCCACACTATGCTGTAGAATTCCCACAGCACACCTGCCAGGCCCCCACCCCAGAGACCCCAAAACACAGTGTTGAGAGGAAACTGAATGTATGGTACACCAACGCTGATGGAATAACGAATAAGTGGGAGGAGTGGCATGAAAGAGTCAAAGAGGCATCACCGGACATCATAGCCCTCACTGAAACAAAGCTCACAGGGATGATAACAGATGCCATCTTTCCAAGCAGGATATCAGATCCTGAGGAAAGACAGAGGGAACAGAAAGGGGACTACGTAGGCATGAAGAACTTCCTGCACGGAGTTCAGTGGGACAGAGAGCTGGCAGGGAAGTCAGTAAATGAGATGATGGATTATATGACAACAATTTGCAAGGAAGCTGAGGAGAGGTTTATACCCAAGGGTAACAGGAAAAGTGAAAAAGCCAGGATGAGCCCATGGTTCATCCAAAGGTGCAGGGAAGCCAAAACCAAGTGTGCCAGGGAATGGAAGAAGTATAGAAGGCAAAGGACCCAGGAGAATAAGGAGAGCAGTCGTAGAGCCAGAAATGAATATGTACAGGTAAGAAGGGAGGCCCAAAGACAATACGAGAATGACATAGCAGCGAAAGCCAAATCTGACCCAAAGCTGTTGTACAGTCACATCAGGAGGAGAACAACAGTAGAACAGTCAAGGACCAGGTGATCAGGCTGAGGAAGGAAGGAGGAGGTCACAAGAAATGACCACGAAGTGTGTGAGGAGCTCAACAGAGATTCAAGAAGTATTCGAAGAGGAGATAGAAGGGCCTCCAGAAA
This sequence comes from Cherax destructor, assembly GCA_009830355.1. Taxonomy (NCBI): domain Eukaryota; kingdom Metazoa; phylum Arthropoda; class Malacostraca; order Decapoda; family Parastacidae; genus Cherax; species Cherax destructor. The sequence continues at coordinate 12,517 of WNWK01013888.1, read as the reverse complement.
GGCGGAGAGGTGGGGTACACCATCAGGTGCTGGTCATATTACACACAACTGAGGAGGAAGTGAAGAGGCTGCTAAGCGAGCTACAAACAAACAAACAAACAAACAAACAAATTTTATTTCATTGCAGGTTACATGGGTATCGGAAGTTACAATGTAAATTGAGTGCAGGAGAGCCACTGACATGCCATGGCATTAGGGGCAGCTTATTCTAGTCCTTAAAACTATGTACTTAATATTAAAGAAATTTATTGAGTTTATTCTAGTTAAAATTATTTTCAAAATTACAATATGATGAAATTTTACTGTTTAAATTTTTATATAATGATATTAGATCTTAGATTGTTACAGGTGTTAAGATTCTTGAATGATAATATGGAATTGAGATTATCTTAAGGAATATAACATTGAGCATTTTGACATTAACTTATAATATGAGTAGGGGTAACATAATAGTAACATATTATTAAAAATTGAGATTATCGTATAGGAAAGTAACAATGAGCATTTTTCAAGTAGTTTATAGCGTGATCATTTAGGTTTGGGTGAGTAGGTGGTTTTGAGTTGAGTCTTAAATTGATTTTCAGACAAGATTATCTTAATATTTACTGGTAATGAATTCCAGATTCTGGGGCCCTTTATGTGCATAGAATTTTTACATAGGTTGATATGAACACAGGGTATATCAAAAGTGATCTGTGTCGTGTGTTGTGGTCATGGGTCCTATTAAAGTTGGTGAGAGATTTTGAGCAGAGGGTTTATATTAGAGTGTAAGTTTTATATATGTAGTAGGCACAAGAGTAAGTATGAATGTTCTTTACGGTGAGTAGTTTGAGACTTTTGAATATTGGTGGAGTATGCTGTCTAGAGTGGGAATTTGTTATCATTCTGACTGCGGCCTTTGTTGTGTTATGAGTGGTCTAAGGTGATTTAACGTTGTTGATCCCCATGCACAGATTCCATAGGTGAGATACGGGTAGATAAGTGAATGATATAGTGCAAGGAGAGCTGATTGAGGTACATAATAGCGTATCTTTGATAATATGCCTACTGTCTTCGAGATTTTCTTGGAAATTTGTTGTATATGTGTTTGGAATTTAAGGCTACTGTCAAGGTGGATTCCTAGGAATTTTCCCTCTGTGAGTCTTGTGATGGGTGTACCATTAAGTGTTATGTTAAGTGGAACATTTGTGGCTTTGCTTCCAAACTGTATGAAGTAGGTCTTGTCAGTATTGAGAGTAAGCTTGTTAGTCGTCATCCATGTTGATATTTTCTGTAATTCGGCATTAACAGTGTTGGCCAGTATAACTGGATTTGGGTGAGAGAAGACATATGTTGTGTCATCTGCAAATAAAATGGGTTTGAGTAGTTGTGATGCATTCGGTAGGTCATTTATGTAAATGAGGAATAGGAGGCCCCAGGACACTTCCTTGAGGACTCCGACTGTAATTGGTTGTGTGGAAGAGTTCTCTCCATTTGTGTACACGTATTGGCTTCTGTTGGTGAGGTATGATTTTAGGTAGTTGAGTGGGTGCCCCTTATACCATAGTGTGCTAATTTTGTGAGCAGTAAATCATGGTCGACTGTATCAAAAGCTTTGCGGAGATCAATGAAGATTCCCAGTGGGACTTCTTTTTCTCAAGTGCTGTATATATTAACTCCAACATGTGCGTAATAGCATCGTTTGTGCTCTTGTTTGTCCTGAATCCAAATTGACAGGGGTTGAGTACATTGTGTGAGACGAGGTAGGAATAGATTTGTCTATGAATTAATTTTTCGAAGATTTTAGAAAGCAATGGTAAATTAGAAATTGGTCTATAATTATTCAGGTCTGTTTGATCACCTCCTTTGTGGATCGGGGTGACCCTAGCTATTTTGAGAATTGATGGAAAGGTAGAGGCTTCAATGGATTTATTGAATAGTGTTGCTATGATTGGTGACAGTACCTGTGAGGCGATGGGGCCGGATAACATTTCTCCATGGGTCCTGAGAGAGGGAGCAGAGGAGCTATGTGTACCACTAACAACAATATTCAACACATCTATGGAAACAGGGCAACTACCTGAGGTATGGAAGACAGCAAATGTAGTCCCAATTTTTAAAAAAGGAGACAGGCACGTAGCACTAAACTACAAACGAGTGTCACTGACATGTATAGTATGCAAGGTCATGGAGAAGATTATCAGGAGAAGAGTGGTGGAGCACCTAGAAAGGAATGAGCTTATCAACGACGGCCAACACGGTTTCAGGGACGGGAAATCCTGTGTCACAAACCTACTGGAGATCTACGACAGGGTGACAGCAGTAAGACAAGAGAGAGAGGGGTGGGTAGATTGCATATTCTTGTACTGTAAGAAGGCGTTTGACACAGTTCCACACAAGAGATTAGTGCAGAAGCTGGAGGACCAGGCAGGGATAACAGGGAAGGCACTACAATGGATCAGGGAATACCTGTCAGGAAGACAGCAGCGAGTCATGGTACGTGGCGAGGTGTCAAAGTGGGCGCCGGTGACGAGTGGGGTTCCACAGGGGTCAGTCTTAGGACCGGTGCTGTTTCTGGTATTTGTGAACGACATGACGGAAGGAATAGACTCCGAAGTGTCCCTGTTTGCAGATGATGTGAAGTTGATGAGAAGAATTCAATCGGACGAGGACCAGGCAGAACTACAAAGGGATTTGGACAGGCCTCAAGCCTGGTCCAGCAATTGGATCCTGGAGTTCAACCCCACCAAGTGCAAAGTCATGAAGATTGGGAAAGGGCAAAGAAGACCGCAGACGGAGTACAGTCTAGGGGGCCAAAGACTACAAACCTCAATCAAGGAATATGATCTCGGGGTGAGTATAACACCAGGCACATCTCCTGAGGCGCACATCAGCCAAATAACTGCTGCAGCATACGGGCGCCTAGCAAACCTAAGAACAGCATTCCGACATCTTAATAAAGAATCGTTCAGGACCCTGTACACTGTGTACGTTAGGCCCATACTGGAGTATGCAACACCAGTTTGGAACCCACACCTAGCCAAGCACGTAAAGAAGCTAGAGAAAGTGCAAAGGTTTGCAACAAGACTAGTCCCGGAGCTAAGGGAAATGTCCTACGAGGAGAGGTTAAGAGAAATCGACCTGACGACACTGGAGGACAGGAGAGATAGGGGGGACATGATAACGACATACAAAATACTGAGAGGAATTGACAAGATGGACAGAGACAGAATGTTCCAGAGATGGGACACAGCAACAAGGGGACACAGTTGGAAGTTGAAGACTCAGATGAATCACAGGGATGTTAGGAAGTATTTCTTCAGTCACAGAGTGGTCGGGAAGTGGAATAGTTTGGGAAGCGATGTAGTGGAGGCAGGATCCATTCATAGCTTTAAGAAGAGGTATGATAAAGCTCATGGCGCAGGGAGAGTGACCCAGTAACGGCCAGTGAAGAGGCGGGGCCAGGAGCTATGACACGACCCCTGCAACCACAACTAGGTGAGTACACACACACACTGGAAGTGGAATAGTCTGGGGAAGGCTTAGATGCAAGATTACTGAGTGTAGGATAGGAAGTGTAGGATAGGAAGTGGGGAATTGAGAATATCTGAGGGGGCACAGATGGACTCCTGGACCCATGAACCTGGGGAAGACTTAGATGCAGGATTACTGAGTGTAGGATAGGAAGTGTAGGATGAGGGGAGATAGATGGGGAATGTGGAAGAATCAGTCTGAGGATGGGGGGCACAGATGGACTCCTGGACCCATGAACCTGGGGAAGACTTAGATGCAGGATTACTGAGTGTAGGATAGGAAGTGTAGGATAGGAAGTGGGGAATTGAGAATATCTGAGGGGGCACAGATGGACTCCTGCACACATGAACCTGGGGAAAGCATCAACAACAAGACGATCCACTGGCCTCCAAGTGGCAAGGTCTGGTAACTCAGAGATAACTCTGAGGCTGATAGTGGTCGCAAACTATACTTCACATTCTGCTACTAATAATAATAATATATATTTATAAATAATAATAATTATTAGTTTCACATGTCCTGCTCAGTGTTTTAAATGCATCAATCCCAGCACGTGTCATTACCTATACTCTCACTAGCCCATCTATCCTCCAATAGTTGTTTATATCTTACCCTAACTGCCTTCTCCTTTAGTTTATAAACCTTCACCTCTCTCTTACTTGCTGCTTCCATTTTCCTTTTACTCTCGCTGTAGCTACAACAGTCTTTTATCTACCAATATATAGTCCAACAAACCACTGTCATTACGCCCTATATAACATATCTTGTATACTTATTTTTTTTTTCTTAAAATATGTATTACCTATAACCAAACCCCTTTGAATACAAAGTTCGATCAAAGGCCCCCCCCCCATCATCATTTATATCTGGCACCCCAAACTTACCTATCTAAACGTTTCTCCTACTTTAGCATTTAGGTCCCCTACCACAATTACTCTCTCACTTGGTTGAAAAGTTCCTGCACACTCGCTTAACATCTCCCACAATCTCTCTTTCTCCTCTACATTCCTCTCTTCTTCAAGTGCATACACACTTATTATGACCCATTTTTCGCACTCGACCCTTATTTTAATCTACAAAATCCTTGAATTTATACATTTATATTCCCTCTTCTCCTTCCATAACTGATCCTTCCTAGCCTATACATGAGGATTTGCTCTGTATACAGTGTCCTTTGTATAAAACCCATAGTGACATCACACATCCTTATCTAAGACTCACCGTGACATCAAATATTGTTATCTAAGACTCACCGTGACATCACGCGCTAATGTTGCAAACATAAAGACAGTACACTCATTCAAGACCCAGCGGGACAATCACTCTGCAAGTATAGGACTCTATTAGATACATCGTGCCCTAAGGAGGATTTGCCAGATCCCTCACGGCCTAATGAGTTGCAATGACCAGCAAGGTATATAGTATGGTGAGGAAGAGGAGTTCCAGGAGTTACAGACTGCCTTGATACTGGATACTTCACTCAACCACTCACTAAACCCTTACTAATTCTACACTAAAACTCACACAGACCCTCATATACATACAAAAGATGAGCCAATATGAAATCAACTGATTCTCAATATTCGTCCAGCAACACTGTGGTAGAAGTTGAAGAAGTAGACAGTCTTAGTAGAACCACTACAGCTACTTTTAATAAATTAGTACAGATTATATCTTACTACTCAAAATATTTATTTAACTTTCCTAGAACACAGTTCTAGGAAAGTTAAATAAATATTTTGAGTAGTAAGATATAATCTGTACTAATTTATTAAAAGTAGCTGTAGTTCGCGGCTCCTATTCAGTTCCATCTCTCCTGTGAAATTCCTCGGTATTTGCCAGTATGGTATAATATATTACCCCTCCCCTTCCTTCCCTTCCCAATGTTTTTCATACTGGCAGTGGCTGGAAGAAGTGGAGGGAGGGGAGAGAGCCTTCTGTTCTTCTGTCCTGACTCATACACATAGATGTAGCTAGTTCTTCTCAGCAAATAGCCTTCGTGTGGACTTACAAGTTCTCGTCTATCAATTTATTCCAAGTACTACCTAGAACTCTCTCTCTCACTCGACCCAGGGATCAGTTCTTACTCCAATTCTTTTCACAGCATTCATAAATGATGTAGAGGCTGGGCTAGCATCTTAGATAGCAAAATTAGTAAGATATAATAAACAGTGAGGGAGAACAGAAGCGAGGCGTTACCAGGACCCTTGATACTTCATGCAACTACTCTATACCTACACTAAACAGTTACCAGGACCCTTGATACTTCATGCAACTACTCACTATATCTACACTAAACAGTTACCAGGACCCTTGATACTTCATGCAACTACTCTATACCTACACTAAACAGTTACCAGGACCCTTGATGCTTCATGCAACTACTCTATACCTACACTAAACAGTTACCAGGACCCTTGATGCTTCATGCAACTACTCACTATACCTACACTAAACAGTTACCTGGACCCTTGATGCTTCATGCAACTACTCACTATATCTACACTAAACAGTTACCAGGACCCTTGATACTTCATGCAACTACTCACTATACCTACACTAAACAGTTACCAGGACCCTTGATACTTCATGCAACTACTCACTATATCTACACTAAACAGTTACCAGGACCCTTGATGCTTCATGCAACTACTCACTATACCTACACTAAACAGTTACCAGGACCCTTGATACTTCATGCAACTACTCACTATACCTACACTAAACAGTTACCAGGACCCTTGATACTTCATTCAACTACTCACTATACCTACACACAACAGTTACCTGACCCTTACATAGATGCATTAGCAACGATTCCTCATATAGTTCACGACTGCTAGAAGTTAGCATGAGTATGATACTTCATGCAACTACTCACTATACCTACACTAAACAGTTACCTGGACCCTTGATGCTTCATGCAACTACTCACTATATCTACACTAAACAGTTACCTGGACCCTTGATACTTCATGCAACTACTCACTATATCTACACTAAACAGTTACCAGGACCCTTGATGCTTCATGCAACTACTCACTATATCTACACTAAACAGTTACCAGGACCCTTGATGCTTCATGCAACTACTCACTATACCTACACTAAACAGTTACCTGGACCCTTGATACTTCATGCAACTACTCACTATACCTACACTAAACAGTTACCAGGACCCTTGATGCTTCATGCAACTACTCACTATACCTACACTAAACAGTTACCAGGACCCTTGATACTTCATGCAACTACTCACTATATCTACACTAAACAGTTACCTGGACCCTTGATGCTTCATGCAACTACTCACTATATCTACACTAAACAGTTACCTGGACCCTTGATGCTTCATGCAACTACTCACTATATCTACACTAAACAGTTACCAGAACCCTTGATACTTCATGCAACTACTCACTATACCTACACTAAACAGTTACCAGAACCCTTGATACTTCATTCAACTACTCACTATACCTACACACAACAGTTACACAGACTCTCACATACTTACAATAGATGGGGCAATGTGAAGTCAACGGATTCCTCATATATGTTCAGCGACTGCATCAGGAAGATTATTTGACAGTGAGGTAAACGAGTCAATAATAGTATTAATGGTGAATGTAGTGTTGTGATATTCTTAGCATATCTTGTGGTAGCCAGAAGTAGAACCACTGGTATACACAGCTCTGTGAGTGGCACTGGTATACACAGCTCTGTGAGTGGCACTGGTATACACAGCTCTGTGAGTGGCACTGGTATACACAGCTCTGTGAGTGGCACTGCAGTAACACAAAAACTATAAGATAGAAACAGTACTAATTTAACAGTAGAGGATGCAACCCACTTCCATCTAGCTCCATCTCTCCTGTAAATTCCATGCCAACTTTTTCAGGGCGGCAGTTGCCTGAGGGAGTGGAGTTGCTGGAGGGATTGGAGTTGCTGGAGGGAGTGGAGTTGCTGGAGGGAGTAGAGTTGCTGGAGGGAGTTGAGTTGCTGGAGGGAGTGGAGTTGCTGGAGGGAGTGGAGTTGCTGGAGGGAGTGGAGTTGCTGGAGGGAGTGGAGTTGCTGGAGGGAGTGGAGTTGCTGGAGGGAGTAGAGTTGCTGGAGGGAGTGGAGTTGCTGGAGGGAGTGGAGTTGCTGGAGGGAGTTGAGTTGCTGGAGGGAGTGGAGTTGCTGGAGGGAGTGGAGTTGCTGGAGGGAGTGGAGTTGCTGGAAGGAGTGGAGTTGCTGGAGGGAGTGGAGTTGCTGGAGGGAGTAGAGTTGCTGGAGGGAGTGGAGTTGCTGGAGGGAGTGGCGTTGCTGGAGGGAGTGGAGTTGCTGGAGGGAGTGGAGTTGCTGGAGGGAGTGGAGTTGCTGAAGGGAGTGAAGTTACTGGAGGGAATGGAGTTGCTGGAGAGAGTGGAGTTGCTGGAGGGAGTGGAGTTGCTAGAGGGAGTGAAGTTGCTGGAGGGAGTGGAGTTGCTGGAGGGAGTGGAGTTGCTGGAGAGAGTGAAGTTGCTGGAGGGAGTGAAGTTGCTGGAGGGAGTGAAGTTGCTGGAGGGAGTGAAGTTGCTGGAGGGAGTGAAATTGCTGGAGGGAGTGGAGTTACTGGAGGAAGTGAAGTTGCTGGAGGGAGTGGAGTTGCTGGAGGGAGTGAAGTTGCTGGAGGGAGTGAAGTTGCTGGAGGGAGTAAAGTTGCTGGAGGGAGTGGAGTTGCTGGAGGGAGTGGAGTTGCTGGAGGGAGTGAAGTTGCTGGACGGAGTGGAGTTGCTGGAGGGAGTGGAGTTGCTGGATTGAGTGGAGTTGCTGAAGGGAGTGAAGTTACTGGAGGGAATGGAGTTGCTGGAGAGAGTGGAGTTGCTGGAGGGAGTGGAGTTGCTAGAGGGAGTGGAGTTGCTGGAGGGAGTGGAGTTGAAAAATAAACACATAAGCAGTATAATGTGATCCTTTATTGACAACGTTTCGCCCACGCAGTGGGCTTTATCGAGTCACAGACAGATCTACCAGGTAGATCTGTCTGTGACTCGATAAACACTGCGTGGGCAACGTTCAATAAAGGATCACATTATACTGCTTATGTGTTTATTTTTCCATTGTGTCGGTATTTTATACCATTTATTTCCAGGGAGTGGAGTTGCTGGAGGGAGTGGAGTTGCTGGAGGGAGTGAAGTTGCTGGAGGGAGTGAAGTTGCTGAAGGGAGTGAAGTTGCTGGAGGGAGTGGAGTTGCTGGAGGGAGTGAAGTTGCTGGAGGGAGTGAAGTTGCTGGAGGGAGTGGAGTTGCTGGAGGGAGTGGAGTTGCTGGAGGGAGTGGAGTTGCTGGAGGGAGTGAAGTTGCTGGAGGGAGTGGAGTTGCTGGAGGGAGTGAAGTTGCTGGAGGGAGTGAAGTTGCTGGAGTTAGTGAAGTTGCTGGAGGGAGTGAAGTTGCTGGAGGGAGTGAAGTTGCTGGAGGGAGTGAAGTTGCTGAAGGGAGTGAAGTTGCTGGATATTGCGTCCCCAGAATTTGGCCCCAATGTAAATTTATAACGTATATTGTATAATGTATATTTTCCATTTTCTATAATTTTATATTGCTGATATTCTCGATAATAGCTAAATCGTTAATATCTTGCTTTATATTATTATTTGACCTATTTGACTTTTATTTGACATTATTTGACTTAGCTATGTTTATTAGGTAGGATGTAACATTATAAATTGTGCATGTTTGTAGTAGCTGCCTTGGAGTTGGCAAACTACCGATTATGACACTAGGCTTGTTATGCTGCTGGCACCTAGTTGCTGACCACACCTGAGGTGGGTGGCTGCTGCTCCTTCCTGGAGAGCACTACGCAGCTGGTCATCGTTGAGTCAACACCTCTCTCCTGTCTCTGCTTGTTTTCTCGCCATTTAGACTCTGTTTGGGTAGAGTATGTGTTCGGTGGTGAGACGAAACATACTTCTCAGGACTCTGTGTAACTCTGTTCACAGAGGATAGACTAGACAGTGATTTTCGACGTTTTACTGGGTTGTGTCACATTGACACTCTGAGATAACTCAGGTCTCTAGCTACAGCTCCTGACCTAATTCGATAAGGCATCTGTGCACAGTCACAGTTTGGGATTGTTTATGCTGAACCTAGCTTCAGTAGAAAGGGAGTTTTGTGACTGTTTTGGAGGATCTATTGATGGTCCCCAGTTAGGGTCGATTTTCTATCTCCTGGTTCCTGACGGTGTGTTGCTGTTGCTTGTTATATTGCTGTTATGCGAATTGGTCATTTTACTGGTCAATCAAGCTGTTCAGATTGTCAGTTTGTTAGAAGAGCTAGCTTATGAGAAGTTCAGTCGGACACTGGTTGAGTCGAGTCTTAGAGTTACCTGGAGATCACTCATACACACATATATTCTTATTTGCATATATCTGTATTATTGTAATTACTGACATTGTACCTGATGGTACTTCAGAGTCATTTGGATATATGTGCCCTCAGCACAGCCTTATGTTATATGAGAGCAGTGTAGGAGCTAACCTCCTAATTAACCTCCTAATTCATAACTTAATGAACATCCTGATCATATGTACATTTATTTACTTTGAAACCCTAGACACTCACTTTGATAATAAAACTTTTAAATATATTTCGTTGGTTAGTACCTTATCAGTTGCAATCCTCTTAAGATATATAATATGTTGGATAACTGGACCAGGATACTGACTTTGTTGCAAAAGCCCAGTAACAGGCTGGATGCTAGAAGGGCTATCCTTTCTAGTGTTCACTGGAGATGTCTATTACTAATAGATATCGTGTCATTTTGTAACACTGGAGGGAGTGGAGTTGCTGGAGGGAGTGAAGTTGCTGGAGGGAGTGAAGTTGCTGGAGGGAGTGAAGTTGCTGGAGGGAGTGGAGTTGCTGGAGGGAGTGAAGTTGCTGGAGGGAGTGAAGTTGCTGGAGGGAGTGAAGTTGCTGGAGGGAGTGAAGTTGCTGGAGGGAGTGAAGTTGCTGGAGGGAGTGAAGTTGCTGGAGGGAGTGAAGTTGCTGGAGGGAGTGAAGTTGCTGGAGGGAGTGAAGTTGCTGGAGGGAGTGGAGTTGGGGAAGAAAGTCATACAGTTTCTGTCCTTGACTCACACACCGTGATAATACACAGGTAGAAGTAGGAAGTTTTCTCAGCAAATATCCTCGATGTGGACCTCCAAGTTTTCTGATGCGTCTTTCTCATGTACTCTCTATTATTGTTGTTGTTGCTGCTGCTGTTGTTGTTGTTATTGCCGCTTCTGCTGCTGCTGCTGCTGCTGTTGCTGCTGCTTTTGCTGCTGCTGCTGCTGCTGTTGCTGCTGCTTTTGCTGCTGCTGCTGCTGCTGTTGCTGCTACTACTACTACTACTTCTACTACTACTGCTGCTGCTGCTGCTATAACTCTTTCTACTATTGCTACAGCCAATGTTTCCGCTGCCGCTGTTGTTGCTGCTGATGCTAATGTTTATGTTACTGCAGCTACCTTTTATGCTGTGGTTGTTTGTTGCTTTTTGCTGATGCCGCTGTTACTGCTGTTGCATGTTAATGATACTGCTGTTGCATGTTAATGTTACTGCTGTTGCATGTTAATGTTACTGCTGTTGCATGTTAATGATACTGCTGTTGCATGTTAATGATACTGCTGTTGCATGTTAATGTTACTGCTGTTGCATGTTAATGTTACTGCTGTTGCATGTTAATGTTACTGCTGTTGCATGTTAATGTTACTGCTGTTGCATGTTAATGTTACTGCTGTTGCATGTTAATGTTACTGCTGTTGCATGTTAATGTTACTGCTGTTGCATGTTAATGTTACTGTTGTTGCATGTTAATGTTATGCTGTTGCATGTTAATGTTACTGTTGCTGTTAATGTTCTGCTGTTGCATGTTAATGTTACTGCTGTTGCATGTTAATGTTACTGCTGTTGCATGTTAATGTTACTGCTGTTGCATGTGTTACTGTGTTGCATGTTAATGTTACTGCTGTTGCATGTTAATGTTACTGCTGTTGCATGTTAATGTTACTGCTGTTGCATGTTAATGTTACTGCTGTTGCATGTTAATGTTACTGCTGTTGCATGTTAATATTATGCTGTTGCATGTTAATGTTATGTTTGCATGTTAATGTTACTGCTGTTGCATGTTAATGTTACTGCTTGTTTGCTATGTTAATGTTACTGCTGTTGCATGTTAATGTTACTACTGTTGCATGTTAATGTTACTGCTGTTGCATGTTAATGTTACTGCTGTTGCATGTTAATGTTACTGCTGTTGCATGTTAATGTTACTGCTGTTGCATGTTAAATGTTACTACTGTTGCATGTTAATGTTACTGCTGTTGCATGTTAATGTTACTGCTGTTGCATGTTAATGTTACTGCTGTTGCATGTTAATGTTACTGCTGTTGCATGTTAATGTTACTGCTGTTGCATGTTAATGTTACTGCTGTTGCATGTTAATGTTACTCTGTCTTTTTCTGCTGTTGCATGTTAATGTTACTGCTGTTGCATGTTAATGTTACTGCTGTTGCATGTTTGTTACTGCTGTTGCATGTTAATGTTACTACTGTTGCATGTTAATGTTACTGCTGTTGCATGTTAATGTTACTACTGTTGCATGTTATTTTGTTGCATGTTAATGTTACTGCTGTTGCATGTTACTGCTTGCATGTTAATGTTACTGCTGTTGCATGTTAATGTTACTGCTGTTGCATGTTAATGTTACTATAACGATGTGTTATTTGGAGGTTTTTGGAGGCGTCTTACTTTATTTGTAATAAAGGTGCGGGTAACAGGCTGCGTGTCTGTGGCCATGGCCCAGGAGGGCCATGCCCCTTGCGAGAGGGAGAGGAGTAGGCCTGTTGACTGACTGAAGTTTGGGCGCCAAGTGAGAGTGGGCCAGGGCAGGTCTGGTAGACGTGGGTACGCCTACCAGGCTTGCCCTCTGGCGGAAACTATGGAAACTAGCATGGCACGAAATATGAACTCAGCTGGCAGACAGCATGGCTGTCTATGCAGACAGTCAGGC